>JAPQWS010000143.1:0-238642 GCA_028651295.1 Catharanthus roseus
GGTTTTGTGGTTTCATTGTTAGGATTTTAAGTTTTCCATGCTAGGGTTTTAGGGGTTTCTTGTTTAGGTTTTAGGGTTTAGGGGTTCGGCTTTGAAGGGTCACGGGATTTGGGGTTCAATGTCCCAGAGGTTTTAGGTTTTCCATGTTATGGTTCTAAGGTTTCTCTGTTTAAGGCTTTGCGATTTTTGATTAGAAGGCTAAAGGGGTTTTAGGATTTAGGGTTTAGGATTGCAAGAGGTTCGGGGTTTAGGTTTCTAGGGTTTATGGTTTAGAATTTCCAAGGGTTTAGCGTTTTGGGTTTGGGATTTCATTGATAGGGTATTAGGTTTCCATCGCTGGGTTTTAAGGTTTTCAGGTTTAGGTTTTAGGGTTTAGGGATCAGGTTCAAGAGTTTAGGAGTTTTGGGGTTCCAGATGTTGGGGTTTGGGTTTTCCATGTTAGGGTTCTAGGATTTTACTCTATTAGGTTTGGGGTTTTGGGGTTTCTATGTTAGGGGTTTTAGGGTTTTTACTTGTTAGGGTTTAGGGTTTAGGATTTCGAGGGTTTAGTGGTTTAGGGTTTTGGGGTTAAGGGTTTAGAATTTCAGGGGGTTTAGGGTTTTGGGGTTTGGGGTTTTGATTGTTAGGGTTTTACGTTTTCCATGCTTGGGTTTAAGGGGTTTTCTTGTCCGTGTTCCAGGGATTTAGGGTTTTGATTTCAAGGGTTTAGGGGTTTTGGGGTTCCAATGTTGGGGTTTTAGGTTTTCATGTATGGGTTGTAGGGTTTTACTCTTGTTTAGGGTTTAGGGTTTAGAATTTAGGGTTTGGGGTTTAAATGTTCAGGTTTTAGTGTTTTACTTGTTAGGGTTTGGGGGTTTTAGTGTTTTGGGGTTCCAATGTTAGGGGTTTTAAGTTTTCCATGTTAGGGTTTTCGGGTTTCTTTCTGTTTAGTGTTTAGGGTTTAGAGTTTGGGGTTTTGGGGTTTAAATGTTAGGGTTTTATGGGGTTTAAATGTTAGGGTTTTAGGGTTTTACTTATCGAGGTCTAGTGTTTTCGAATTTAGGATTTAGGGATTTCAAGGGTTTTAGTGTTTAGGGATTTAGTGGGTTTAAGGTTTAGAATTTTAAAGGGTTTAGGGGTTTTGGGGTTCCAATGTTAGGGTTTTAGGTTTTCTATGTTAGGGTTCTAGGGTTTTACTGTTTTGTGTATAGGGTTTAGAGTTTGGGGTTTTGGGGTTTAAATGTTAGGGTTTTAGGGTTTTACTCATCGTGGGGTTTGGTGTTTTAGGATTTTTGGGTTTAGGATTTCAAGTGTTTAGGGGCTTTTTGGGTTTCCAATATTAGTGGTCTTAGGGTTTTTACTTGATTAGGGGTTTAGGGTTTTAGGATTTAGTGTTTAGGATTTCAAGGGTTTTGGTTTTAGGGTTGAAGGTTTAGGGTTTTGGGGTTTGGGGTCTTCATTGTTCGGGTCTTTAGTGCTTTTGCATGCTAGGGTTTTAGGGTTTTACTGTCTAGGTTTTAGGGTTTAGGGTTTCAGATTTCAAGGGTTTAGACTTTTGGGGTTCCAATGTTAGGGTTTTAGGTTTTCCGTGTTATGGTTCTAGGGTTTTACTGTTTAGTGTTTAGGGTTTAGAGTTTGGGGTTTTGGAGTTTAAATGTTAGGGTTTTAGGGTTTATTTATCAGGGTTTTTTGTTTTAGAATTTAGAGTTTAGGATTTTAAAGGTTTAGTGTTTAGGGATTTAGGGTATAGGGTTTAGAATTTCAAGGGTTTAGGGTTTAGGGTTTTGTGGTTTCATTTTTAGGGTTCTAGGTTTTCCATGCTTGGGTTTTAGGGTTTTACTATCTAGGTTTTAGGGTTTAGGGTTTCATATTTCAAGGGTTTAGGGTTTTGGGGTTCCAATGTTAGGGTTTTTTGGTTTTACTGCTTAGGGTTTAGGGTTTTGAGGTTTCAATGTTAGGGTTTTAGGGTTTTACTTGTTAGGGTTTGGGGTTTTAGGGTTTTGGGGTTCCAATGTTAGGGTTTCAGGTTTTCTATGTTAGGGTTCTAGGGTTTTACTGTTTTGTGTATAGGGTTTAGTGTTTGGAGTTTTGGGGTTTAAATGTTAGGGTTTTACTGATCAGGGTTTAGTGTTTTAGGATTTTGGGTTTAGGATTTCAAGTGTTTAGGGTTTTTGGGTTTCAATATTAGGGTCTTAGGGTTTTACTGATTAGTATTTAGGGTTTTAGGATTTATTGTTTAGGAATTCAAGGGTTTAGGGTTTTAGGGTTAAAGGTTTAGGGTTTTGGGGTTTGGGGGTATCATTGTTCGGGTTTTAGGTTTTGCATGCTACGGTTTTAGGGGTTTTTACTTGTATAGGTTTTAGGGTTTAGGGTTTGATTTCAAGGGTTTAGACTTTTGGGGATCCAATGTTAGGGGTTTTAGGTTTTTCAGTGTTAGGGGTTCTAGGGTTTCTTTCGTTTAGTGTTTAGGGTTTAGAGTTCGGGGGTTTTTGAGTTTAAATGTTAGGGTTTTAGGGTTTATTTATCGGGGTTCGGGGTTTTAGAATTTAGGGTTTAGGATTTCAAGGGTTTAGTGTTTAGGGATTTAGGGTATAAGGTTTAGAATTTCAAGGGTTTTGGGTTTTTGTGGTTTCATTTTTAGGGGTTTTAGGTTTTCCATGCTAGGGTTTTCGGGTTTTTACCTGTCTAGGTTTTAGGGTTTTAGTGGGTTTCTGATTTCAAGGGTTTAGGGTCTTTGGGGTTCCAATGTTAGGGAGCTCTGGGTTTTTCTGTTTAGTGGGTTTAGGGTTTTAAGGTTTCAATGTTAGGGGTTTTAGGGGTTTTACTTGTTAGTGTTTGGGGTTTTAGGGTTTCGGGGTTCAGTTGTTAGGGTTTTAGGTTATCCATGTTAGTGGTTCAAGGGTTTTCCATGTTTAGTGTTTAGGGTTTAGAATTTGGAGTTTTGGGGGTTTAAATGTTAGGGTTTTAGTGGTTTTACTTGTTAGGGTTTGGGGTATTTTGGTTTTCGGGGGTTCCGATTTTAGGGTTTTAGGTTTTCCATTTGTTAGGGTTCAAGGGTATTACTGTTTAGTGTTTAGGGTTTAGAGTTTGGGGTTTTGGGGGTTTTAAATGTTAGGGTTTTATGGTTTTTACTTATCGTGGGTTTAGGGGTTTAGGATTTCAAGGGTTTAGTGTTTAGAGATTTAGGGTTTAGGTTTAGAATTTCAAAGGTTTAGAGTTTTGGGGTTCCAATGGTAGGGGTTTTAGGTTTTCTATGTTAGTGGTTCTAGTGGTTTCTACTGTTTAGTGTTTAGTGGTTAGAGTTTGGGGGTTTTTGGGGGTTTAAATGTTAGGGTTTTAGTGGTTTTACTTATCGTGGGTTTAGTGGTTTTCGAATTTAGGGTTTAGGATTTCAAAGGTTTAGTGTTTAGGGATTTAGGGTTTAAGGTTTAGAATATTAAAGTGGTTTAGTGGTTTTGGGGTTCCAATGTTAGGGGTTTTAGGTTTTCTATGTTAGGGTTCTGTGGTTTTACTTGTTTTGTGTATGTGGTTTAGAGTTTGGGGTTTTTGGGGTTTAAATGTTAGTGGTTTTAGTGGTTTTACTCATCGTGGGTTTGGTGTTTTAGGATTTTAGGATTAGGATTTCAAGTGTTTAGTGGTTTTTGGGTTCCAATATTAGGGTCTTAGGGTTTTACCGATTAGTGGTTTAGTGGTTTTAGGATTTGAGTGTTTAGGATTTCAAGGGTTTTGGTTTTTAGGGTTGAAAGGGTTTAGGGTCTTGGGGTTTGGGGGGTTTCATTGTTCGGGTTTTAGTGTTTTTGCATGCTAGTGGTTTTAGTGGTTTTACCCTGTCTAGGTTTTAGGGTTTAGGGTTTCGATTTCAAGGGTTTAGACTTTTGGGGTTCCAATGTTAGTGGTTTTAGGTTTTCCGTGTTATGGTTCTAGGGTTTTACCGTTTAGTGTTTAGTGGTTTAGAGTTTGGGGTTTTGGAGTTTAAATGTTAGGGTTTTAGGGTTTATTTATCGTGGGTTTAGGGTTTTAGAATTTAGGGTTTAGGATTTTCAAGGGTTTAGTGTTTAGGGATTTAGGGTATAGTGGTTTAGAATTTCAAGGGTTTAGGGTTTAGGGGCTTTTGTGGTTTCATTTTTAGGGTTCTAGGTTTTCCATGCTTGGGTTTTAGTGGTTTCTACCGTCTAGGTTTTAGGGGTTTAGTGGTTTCATATTTCAAGGGTTTAGTGGGTTTTGGGGTTCCAATGTTAGTGGTTTTTGGTTTTACTCGCTTAGTGGGTTTAGTGGTTTTGAGGGTTTCAATGTTAGGGTTTCGGGTTTTTCTATGTTAGTGGTTCTAGTGGTTTTTACTTGTTTTGTGTATAGGGTTTAGTGTTTGGAGTTTTGGGGTTTAAATGTTAGGGTTTTACTGATCAGGGTTTAGTGTTTTAGGATTTTGGGTTTAGGATTTCAAGTGTTTAGGGTTTTTGGGTTTCAATATTAGGGTCTTAGGGTTTTACAGATTAGTATTTAGGGTTTTAGGATTTAGTGTTTAGGAATTCAAGGGTTTAGGGTTTTAGGGTTAAAGGTTTAGGGTTTTGGGGTTTGGGGTATCATTGTTCGGGTTTTAGGTTTTGCATGCTACGGTTTTAGGGTTTTACTGTATAGGTTTTAGGGTTTAGGGTTTCAGATTTCAAGGGTTTAGACTTTTGGGGATCCAATGTTAGGGTTTTAGGTTTTCCGTGTTAGGGTTCTAGGGTTTTACTGTTTAGTGTTTAGGGTTTAGAGTTCGGGGTTTTTGAGTTTAAATGTTAGGGTTTTAGGGTTTATTTATCAGGGTTCAGGGTTTTAGAATTTAGGGTTTAGGATTTCAAGGGTTTAGTGTTTAGGGATTTAGGGTATAAGGTTTAGAATTTCAAGGGTTTAGGATTTTAGGTTTTGTGGTTTCATTTTTAGGGTTTTAGGTTTTCCAAGCTAGGGTTTTAGGGTTTTACTGTCTAGTTTTTAGGGTTTCAGATTTCAAGGGTTGGGTTTTAGGTTTTCTATGTTAGTGTTCTAGGGTTTTACTGTTTTGTGTATAGGGTTTAAAGTTTGGGGTTTTGGGGTTTAAATGTTAGGGTCTTAGGGGTTTTACGTGATCGTGGGTTTAGTGGTTTTATAATTTAGGGGTTAGGATTTCAAGGGTTTAGTTTAGGGATTTAGGATTTAAGGTTTAGAATTTAAAGGGTTTAGGGTTTTTGGGGGTTCCAATGTTAGGGGTTTTAGGTTTCCCATGTTAGGGTTCTAGGGATTTACTTTTTAGTGTTTAGGGTTTAGAGTTTCGGGTTTTGGGGTTTAAAATTTTAGGGTTTTAGGGTTTATTTATCGTGGGTTTAGGGTTTTAGAATTTAGGGTTTAGGATTTCAAGGGTTTAGTGTTTAGGGATTTAGGGTTTAAGGTTTAGAATTTCAAGGGTTTCTGGGGTTTTGTGGTTTCATTTTTTAGGGTTTTAGGTTTTCCATGCTAGGGGTTTCGGGTTTTACCTGTCTAGGTTTTAGGGTTTAGTGGTTTCGCATTTCAAGGGTTTAGTGGGTTTTGGGGTTCCAATGTTAGGGAGTCTGGGTTTTACTCGTTTAGTGGTTTAGTGGTTTTAAGGTTTCAATGTTAGGGTTTTAGGGTTTTACTTGTTAGTGGTTCTGGGGTTTTAGTGGTTTCGGGGTTCCAATGTTAGGGTTTTAGGTTATCCATGTTAGTGGTTCAAGGGTTTTTCCCTGTTTAGTGTTTAGTGGTTTAGAATTTGGAGTTTTTGGGGGTTTAAATGTTAGTGGTTTTAGTGGTTTTACTTGTTAGTGGTCTGGGGTATTTTTGGGTTTTGGGGGTTCCGATTTTAGTGGTTTTAGGTTTTCCCTTGTTAGGGTTCAAGGGTATTACCGTTTAGTGTTTAGTGGTTTAGAGTTTGGGGGTTTTGGGGGTTTAAATGTTAGGGTTTTTGGGTTTTACTTATCGTGGGTTTAGCGTTTTTTGAATTTAGGTGTTAGGATTTCAAGGGTTTAGTGTTTAGCGATTTAGGGTTTAAGGTTTAGAATTTCAAGGGTTTAGGGTTTTGGGGGTTCCAATGTTACGGGTTTTAGGTTTTCTATGTTAGTGTTCTAGGGTTTTACTGCTTTTGTGTATGTGGTTTAGAGTCTGGGGTTTTGGGGGTTTAATTGTTAGTGGTCTTAGGGTTTTACCGATCGTGGGTTTAGTGGTTTTATAATTTAGGGGTTAGGATTTCAAGGGTTTATTGTTTAGGGATTTAGGGTTTAAGGTTTAGAATTTAAAGTGGTTTAGTGGTTTTGGGGGTTCCAATGTTAGTGGTTTTAGGTTTTCCATGTTAGTGGTTCTAGAGATTTACTTTTTAGTGTCTAGTGGTTTAGAGTTTCGGGTTTTGGGGGTTTAAATTTTAGGGTTTTAGGGTTTATTTATCGTGGGTTTAGGGTTTTAGAATTTAGGGTTTAGGATTTCAAGGGTTTAGTGTTTAGGGATTTAGGGTTTAAGGTTTAGAATTTCAAGGGTTTAGGGTTTTGTGGGTGTCATTTTTAGGGGTTTTAGGTTTTCCATGCTAGGGTTTCGTGGTTTTACCCTGTCTAGGTTTTATGGTTTAGAGTTTCGCATTTCAAGGGTTTGTGGCTTTTGGGGTTCCAACGTTAGGTAGTTTGGGTTTTACTGCTTTAGGGTTTAGGGTTTAGTGGTTTCGGATTTGAAGTGGTCTAGGGATTTAGGGTTCCAATGTCAGGGTTTTAGGTTTTCCATGTTATGGTTCTAAGGTTTTACTGTTTAAGGTTTTACGGTTTTACTGATTAGGGTTTGGGTTTTAGGATTTAGGATTTAGGATTGCAAGGGTTCAGGGTTTAGGTTTCTAGGGTTTATGGTTTAGAATTTCAAGGGTTTAGCATTTTGGGTTTTGGGATTTCATTGATAGGGTATTAGGTTTCCCATGCTGGGTTTTAAAGTTTTACAGTTTAGGTTTTAGGGTTTAGGGATTCGGATTTCAAGAGTTTAGGGTTTTGGGGTTCCAATGTTAGGGTTTTAGGTTTTCCATGTTAGGGTTCTAGGATTTTACTCTATTGGGTTTAGGGTTTTGGGGTTTCTATGTTCGGGTTTTAGGGTTTTACTTTTTAGGGTTTAGGGTTTAGGATTTCAAGGGTTTAGGGGTTTAGGGTTTTAGGGTTAAAGGTTTAGAATTTCGTGGGGTTTAGTGGTTTTGGGGTCTGGGGGTTTTTATTGTTAGGGTTTTACGTTTTCCATGCTTGGGTTTAAGGGGTTTTACTGTCTAGGTTTTAGGATTTAGGGTTTCAGATTTCAAGGGTTTAGGGTTTTGGGGTTCCAATGTTTGGGTTTTAGGTTTCCATGTTAGGGTTGTAGGGTTTTACTGTTTAGGGTTTAGGGTTTAGAATTTAGGGTTTTGGGGTTTCAATGTTAGGGTTTTAGTGTTTTACTTGTTAGTGGTTTGGGGTTTTAGTTTTTTTGGGGTTCCAATGTTAGGGGTTTTAAGTTTTCCATGTTAGGGGTTTTAGGGGTTTTACTTGTTTAGTGTTTAGGGTTTAGAGTTTGGGGGTTTTGGGGGTTTAAATGTTAGGGTTTTAATGGTTTTACTTATCGTGGGTTTAGGGTTTAGGATTTCAAGGGTTTAGTGTTTAGAGATTTAGGGTTTAGGTTTAGAATTTCAAAGGTTTAGAGTTTTGGGGTTCCAATGGTAGGGTTTTAGGTTTTCTATGTTAGGGTTCTAGGGTTTTACTGTTTAGTGTTTAGGGGTTAGAGTTTGGGGTTTTTGGGGTTTAAATGTTAGGGTTTTAGGGTTTTACTTATCAGGGTTTAGGGTTTTCGAATTTAGGGTTTAGGATTTCAAAGGTTTAGTGTTTAGGGATTTAGGGTTTAAGGATTAGAATTTTAAAGGGTTTAGGGTTTTGGGGTTCCAATGTTAGGGTTTTAGGTTTTCTATGTTAGGGTTCTAGGGTTTTACTGTTTTGTGTATAGGGTTTAGAGTTTGGGGTTTTGGGGTTTAAATGTTAGGGTTTTAGGGTTTTACTGATCAGGGTTTGGTGTTTTAGGATTTTGGGTTTAGGATTTCAAGTGTTTAGGGTTTTTGGGTTTCAATATTAGGGTCTTAGGGTTTTACTGATGAGGGTGTAGGGTTTTAGGATTTAGTGTTTAGGATTTCAAGGGTTTAGGGTTTTAGGGTTAAAGGTTTAGGGTTTTGGGGTTTGGGGTTTCATTGTTCGGGTTTTAGGTTTTGCATGCGAGGGTTTTAGGGTTTTACTGTCTAGGTTTTAGGGTTTAGGGTTTCAGATTTCAAGGGTTTAGACTTTTGGGGTTCCAATGTTAGGGTTTTAGGTTTTCCGTGTTAGGGTTCTAGGGTTTTACTGTTTAGTGTTTAGGGTTTAGAGTTTGGGGTTTTGGAGTTTAAATGTTAGGGTTTTAGGGTTTATTTATCAGGGTTTAGGGTTTTCGAATTTAGGGTTTAGGATTTCAAGGGTTTAGTGTTTAGGGATTTAGGGTTTATGGTTTAGAATTTCAGGTGTTTAGGGTTTTCATTTTGTGGTTCCAATGTTAGGGTTGTTGGGTTTTACTGTTTAGGGTTTAGGGTTTTGGGGTTTCAATGTTAGGGTTTTAGGGTTTTACTTGTTAGGGTTTAGGGTTTTAGGGTTTTGGGGTTCCAATGTTAGGCTTTTAGGTTTTCCATGTTAGGGTTCAAGGGTTTTACTGTTTAGTGTTTAGGGTTTAGACTTTGGGGTTTTGGGGTTTAAATGTTAGGGTTTTAGGGTTTTACTTATCAGGGTTTAGGGTTTTCGAATTTAGGGTTTAGGATTTCAGGGGTTTAGTGTTTAGGGATTTAGGGTTT
Organism: Catharanthus roseus; assembly: GCA_028651295.1. Lineage (NCBI taxonomy): Eukaryota > Viridiplantae > Streptophyta > Magnoliopsida > Gentianales > Apocynaceae > Catharanthus > Catharanthus roseus. The sequence goes on from JAPQWS010000143.1 coordinate 8,807, forward strand.
AAGGTTTAGAATTTCAAGGGTTTAGGGTTTTGGGTTTTGTGGTTTCATTGTTAGGATTTTAAGTTTTCCATGCTAGGGTTTTAGGGTTTTACTGTTTAGGTTTTAGGGTTTAGGGTTTCGGCTTTGAAGGGTCTAGGGATTTGGGGTTCCAACGTCGGGGGTTTTAGGGTTTTCCATGTTATGGTTCTAAGGTTTTACTGTTTAAGGCTTTACGATTTTACTGATTAGGGCTAGGGTTTTAGGATTTAGGGTTTAGGATTGCAAGGGTTCAGGGTTTAGGTTTCTAGGGTTTATGGTTTAGAATTTCAAGGGTTTAGCGTTTTGGGTTTTGGGATTTCATTGATAGGGTATTAGGTTTCCCATGCTGGGTTTTAAGGTTTTACAGTTTAGGTTTTAGGGTTTAGGGATTCGGATTTCAAGAGTTTAGGGTTTTGGGGGTTCCGATGTTAGGGTTTTGGGTTTTTCCATGTTAGGGTTCTAGGATTTTACTCTATTGGGTTTAGGGTTTTGGGGTTTCTATGTTAGGGTTTTAGGGTTTTTACTTGTTAGGGTTTGGGGTTTAGGATTTCAAGGGTTTAGGGTTTAGGGTTTTAGGGGTTAAAGGTTTAGAATTTCGGGGGTTTAGGGTTTTGGGGTTTGGGGGTTTTATTGTTAGGGGTTTACGTTTTCCATGCTTGGGTTTAAGGGGTTTTCTTGTCCAGGGTTTCGGGATTTAGGGTTTGATTTCAAGGGTTTAGGGTTTTGGGGGTTCCAATGTTAGGGTTTTAGGTTTCCATGTTAGGGTTGTAGGGTTTTTTCTTGTTTAGGGTTTAGGGTTTAGAATTTAGGGTTTTGGGGGTTTTCAATGTTAGGGTTTTAGTGTTTTACTTGTTAGGGTTTGGGGTTTTAGTGTTTTGGGGTTCCAATGTTAGGGTTTTAAGTTTTCCATGTTAGGGTTTTCGGGTTTTACTGTTTAGTGTTTGGGGTTTAGAGTTTGGGGTTTTGGGGTTTAAATGTTAGGGTTTTATGGGGTTTAAATGTTAGGGTTTTAGGGGTTTTACTTATCGGGGGTCTAGGGTTTTGAATTTAGGGTTTAGGATTTCAAGGGTTTAGTGTTTAGGGATTTAGGGTTTAAGGTTTAGAATTTTAAAGGGTTTAGGGTTTTGGGGGTTCCAATGTTAGGGTTTTAGGTTTTCTATGTTAGGGTTCTAGGGTTTTACTGTTTTGTGTATAGGGTTTAGAGTTTGGGGTTTTGGGGTTTAAATGTTAGGGTTTTAGGGTTTTACTCATCAGGGTTTGGTGTTTTAGGATTTTGGGTTTAGGATTTCAAGTGTTTAGGGTTTTTGGGTTTCAATATTAGGGTCTTAGGGGTTTTTCTTGATTAGGGTTTAGGGTTTTAGGATTTAGTGTTTAGGATTTCAAGGGTTTTGGTTTTTAGGGTTAAAGGTTTAGGGTTTTGGGGTTTGGGGTTTCATTGTTCGGGTTTTAGGTTTTGCATGCTAGGGTTTTAGGGTTTTACTGTCTAGGTTTTAGGGTTTAGGGTTTCAGATTTCAAGGGTTTAGACTTTTGGGGTTCCAATGTTAGGGTTTTAGGTTTTCCGTGTTAGGGTTCTAGGGTTTTACTGTTTAGTGTTTAGGGTTTAGAGTTTGGGGTTTTGGAGTTTAAATGTTAGGGTTTTAGGGTTTATTTATCAGGGTTTTTTGTTTTAGAATTTAGAGTTTAGGATTTTAAAGGTTTAGTGTTTAGGGATTTAGGGTATAAGGTTTAGAATTTCAAGGGTTTAGGGTTTAGGGTTTTGTGGTTTCATTTTTAGGGTTCTAGGTTTTCCATGCTTGGGTTTTAGGGTTTTACTGTCTAGGTTTTAGGGTTTAGGGTTTCATATTTCAAGGGTTTAGGGTTTTGGGGTTCCAATGTTAGGGTTTTTGGGTTTTACTGTTTAGGGTTTAGGGTTTTGAGGTTTCAATGTTAGGGTTTTAGGGTTTTACTTGTTAGGGTTTGGGGTTTTAGGGTTTTGGGGTTCCAATGTTAGGGTTTCAGGTTTTCTATGTTAGGGTTCTAGGGTTTTACTGTTTTGTGTATAGGGTTTAGAGTTTGGAGTTTTGGGGTTTAAATGTTAGGGTTTTAGGGTTTTACTGATCAGGGTTTAGTGTTTTAGGATTTTGGGTTTAGGATTTCAAGTGTTTAGGGTTTTTGGGTTTCAATATTAGGGTCTTAGGGTTTTACTGATTAGTATTTAGGGTTTTAGGATTTAGTGTTTAGGAATTCAAGGGTTTAGGGTTTTAGGGTTAAAGGTTTAGGGTTTTGGGGTTTGGGGTATCATTGTTCGGGTTTTAGGTTTTGCATGCTACGGTTTTAGGGTTTTACGTGTATAGGTTTTAGGGTTTAGGGTTTGATTTCAAGGGTTTAGACTTTTGGGGATCCAATGTTAGGGTTTTAGGTTTTCCGTGTTAGGGTTCTAGGGTTTTACTGTTTAGTGTTTAGGGTTTAGAGTTCGGGGTTTTTGAGTTTAAATGTTAGGGTTTTAGGGTTTATTTATCAGGGTTTAGGGTTTTAGAATTTAGGGTTTAGGATTTCAAGGGTTTAGTGTTTAGGGATTTAGGGTATAAGGTTTAGAATTTCAAGGGTTTAGGATTTTAGGTTTTGTGGTTTCATTTTTAGGGGTTTTAGGTTTTCCAAGCTAGGGTTTTAGGGGTTTTTCTTGTCTAGTTTTTAGGGTTTTGATTTCAAGGGTTGGGTTTTAGGTTTTCTATGTTAGTGTTCTAGGGTTTCTTGTTTTGTGTATAGGGTTTAAAGTTTGGGGTTTTGGGGGTTTAAATGTTAGGGTCTTAGGGTTTTCTGAGATCAGGGTTTAGGGTTTTATAATTTAGGGGTTAGGATTTCAAGGGTTTAGTTTAGGGATTTAGGATTTAAGGTTTAGAATTTAAAGGGTTTAGGGTTTTGGGGTTCCAATGTTAGGGTTTTAGGTTTCCCATGTTAGGGTTCTAGGGATTTACTTTTTAGTGTTTAGGGTTTAGAGTTTCGGGTTTTGGGGTTTAAAATTTTAGGGTTTTAGGGTTTATTTATCAGGGTTTAGGGTTTTAGAATTTAGGGTTTAGGATTTCAAGGGTTTAGTGTTTAGGGATTTAGGGTTTAAGGTTTAGAATTTCAAGGGTTTTGGGTTTTGTGGTTTCATTTTTAGGGTTTTAGGTTTTCCATGCTAGGGTTTCTGGGTTTTACTGTCTAGGTTTTAGGGTTTAGGGTTTCAGATTTCAAGGGTTTAGGGTTTTGGGGTTCCAATGTTAGGGAGTTTGGGTTTTACTGTTTAGGGTTTTGAGGTTTCAATGTTAGGGTTTTAGGGTTTTACTTGTTAGGGTTTGGGGTTTAGGGTTTCGGGGTTCCAATGTTAGGGTTTTAGGTTATCCATGTTAGGGTTCAAGGGTTTTCCTGTTTAGTGTTTAGGGTTTAGAATTTGGAGTTTTGGGGTTTAAATGTTAGCGTTTTAGGGTTTTACTTGTTAGGGTTTGGGGTATTTTGGTTTTGGGGTTTTATTTTAGGGTTTTAGGTTTTTCCTTGTTAGGGTTCAAAGGGTATTCTTGTTTAGTGTTTAGGGTTTAGAGTTTGGGGTTTTGGGGTTTAAATGTTAGGGTTTTAGGGTTTTACTTATCAGGGTTTAGCGTTTTTGAATTTAGGTGTTAGGATTTCAAGGGTTTAGTGTTTAGCGATTTAGGGTTTAAGGTTTAGAATTTCAAGGGTTTAGGGTTTTGGGGTTCCAATGTTAGGGTTTTAGGTTTTCTATGTTAGTGTTCTAGGGTTTTACTGTTTTGTGTATAGGGTTTAGAGTTTGGGGTTTTGGGGTTTAATTGTTAGGGTCTTAGGGTTTTACTGATCAGGGTTTAGGGTTTTATAATTTAGGGGTTAGGATTTCAAGGGTTTATTGTTTAGGGATTTAGGGTTTAAGGTTTAGAATTTAAAGGGTTTAGGGTTTTGGGGTTCCAATGTTAGGGTTTTAGGTTTTCCATGTTAGGGTTCTAGAGATTTACTTTTTAGTGTCTAGGGTTTAGAGTTTCGGGTTTTGGGGTTTAAATTTTAGGGTTTTAGGGTTTATTTATCAGGGTTTAGGGTTTTAGAATTTAGGGTTTAGGATTTCAAGGGTTTAGTGTTTAGGGATTTAGGGTTTAAGGTTTAGAATTTCAAGGGTTTAGGGTTTTGGGTTTTGTGGTGTCATTTTTAGGGTTTTAGGTTTTCCATGCTAGGGTTTCAGGGTTTTACTGTCTAGGTTTTATGGTTTAGAGTTTCAGATTTCAAGGGTTTAGGGTTTTGGGGTTCCAACGTTAGGTAGTTTGGGTTTTACTGTTTAGGGTTTAGGGTTTAGGGTTTCGGATTTGAAGGGTCTAGGGATTTGGGGTTCCAATGTCAGGGTTTTAGGTTTTCCATGTTATGGTTCTAAGGTTTTACTGTTTAAGGTTTTACGGTTTTACTGATTAGGGTTTGGGTTTTAGGATTTAGGATTTAGGATTGCAAGGGTTCAGGGTTAGGTTTCTAGGGTTTATGGTTTAGAATTTCAAGGGTTTAGCATTTTGGGTTTTGGGATTTCATTGATAGGGTATTAGGTTTCTCATCTTTGGGTTTTAAAGTTTTCTGAGTTTAGGTTTTAGGGTTTAGGGATTCGGATTTCAAGAGTTTAGGGTTTTGGGGTTCCGATGTTAGGGTTTTAGGTTTTCCATGTTAGGGTTCTAGGATTTTACTCTATTGGGTTTAGGGTTTTGGGGGTTTCTATGTTCGGGTTTTAGGGTTTTTACTTTTTAGGGTTTAGGGTTTAGGATTTCAAGGGTTTAGGGGTTTAGGGTTTTAGGGTTAAAGGTTTAGAATTTCGGGGGTTTAGGGTTTTGGGGTTTGGGGGTTTTATTGTTAGGGTTTTACGTTTTCCATGCTTGGGTTTAAGGGGTTTTTCTTGTCTAGGTTTTAGGATTTAGGGGTTTGATTTCAAGGGTTTAGGGTTTTGGGGGTTCCAATGTTTGGGTTTTAGGTTTCCATGTTAGGGTTGTAGGGTTTTTCTTGTTTAGGGTTTAGGGTTTAGAATTTAGGGTTTTGGGGGTTTTCAATGTTAGGGTTTTAGTGTTTTACTTGTTAGGGTTTGGGGTTTTAGTGTTTTTGGGGTTCCAATGTTAGGGTTTTAAGTTTTCCATGTTAGGGTTTTAGGGTTTTTCTTGTTTAGTGTTTAGGGTTTAGAGTTTGGGGTTTTGGGGGTTTAAATGTTAGGGTTTTATGGTTTTTACTTATCGGGGGTTTAGGGTTTAGGATTTCAAGGGTTTAGTGTTTAGAGATTTAGGGTTTAGGTTTAGAATTTCAAAGGTTTAGAGTTTTGGGGTTCCAATGGTAGGGGTTTTAGGTTTTCTATGTTAGGGTTCTAGGGGTTTTTCTTGTTTAGTGTTTAGGGGTTAGAGTTTGGGGGTTTTTGGGGTTTTAAATGTTAGGGTTTTAGGGTTTTACTTATCGGGGTCTAGGGTTTTGAATTTAGGGTTTAGGATTTCAAGGGTTTAGTGTGTAGGGATTTGGGGTTTAAAGTTTAGAATTTTAAAGGGTTTAGGGTTTTGGGGTTCCAATGTTAGGGTTTTAGGTTTTCTATGTTAGGGTTCTAGGGTTTTACTGTTTTGTGTATAGGGTTTAGAGTTTGGGGTTTTGGGGTTTAAATGTTAGGGTTTTAGGGTTTTACTGATCAGGGTTTGGTGTTTTAGGATTTTGGGTTTAGGATTTCAAGTGTTTAGGGTTTTTGGGTTTCAATATTAGGGTCTTAGGGTTTTACTGATTAGGGTTTAGGGTTTTAGGATTTAGTGTTTAGGATTTCAAGGGTTTTGGTTTTTAGGGTTAAAGGTTTAGGGTTTTGGGGGTTTGGGGTTTCATTGTTCGGGTTTTAGGTTTTTGCATGCTAGGGTTTTAGGGGTTTTTCTTGTCTAGGTTTTAGGGTTTAGGGTTTTCGATTTCAAGGGTTTAGACTTTTGGGGGTTCCAATGTTAGGGTTTTAGGTTTTTCAGTGTTAGGGTTCTAGGGTTTTACTGTTTAGTGTTTAGGGTTTAGAGTTTGGGGTTTTGGAGTTTAAATGTTAGGGTTTTAGGGTTTATTTATCAGGGTTTTTTGTTTTAGAATTTAGAGTTTAGGATTTTAAAGGTTTAGTGTTTAGGGATTTAGGGTATAAGGTTTAGAATTTCAAGGGTTTAGGGTTTAGGGTTTTGTGGTTTCATTTTTAGGGTTCTAGGTTTTCCATGCTTGGGTTTTAGGGTTTTACTGTCTAGGTTTTAGGGTTTAGGGTTTCATATTTCAAGGGTTTAGGGTTTTGGGGTTCCAATGTTAGGGTTTTTGGGTTTTACTGTTTAGGGTTTAGGGTTTTGAGGTTTCAATGTTAGGGTTTTAGGGTTTTACTTGTTAGGGTTTGGGGTTTTAGGGTTTTGGGGTTCCAATGTTAGGGTTTCAGGTTTTCTATGTTAGGGTTCTAGGGTTTTACTGTTTTGTGTATAGGGTTTAGAGTTTGGAGTTTTGGGGTTTAAATGTTAGGGTTTTAGGGTTTTACTGATCAGGGTTTAGTGTTTTAGGATTTTGGGTTTAGGATTTCAAGTGTTTAGGGTTTTTGGGTTTCAATATTAGGGTCTTAGGGTTTTACAGATTAGTATTTAGGGTTTTAGGATTTAGTGTTTAGGAATTCAAGGGTTTAGGGTTAAAGGTTTAGGGTTTTGGGGTTTGGGGTATCATTGTTCGGGTTTTAGGTTTTGCATGCTACGGTTTTAGGGTTTTACTGTATAGGTTTTAGGGTTTAGGGTTTCAGATTTCAAGGGTTTAGACTTTTGGGGATCCAATGTTAGGGTTTTAGGTTTTCCGTGTTAGGGTTCTAGGGTTTTACTGTTTAGTGTTTAGGGTTTAGAGTTCGGGGTTTTTGAGTTTAAATGTTAGGGTTTTAGGGTTTATTTATCAGGGTTTAGGGTTTTAGAATTTAGGGTTTAGGATTTCAAGGGTTTAGTGTTTAGGGATTTAGGGTATAAGGTTTAGAATTTCAAGGGTTTAGGATTTTAGGTTTTGTGGTTTCATTTTTCAGGGGTTTTAGGTTTTCCAAGCTAGGGTTTTAGGGGTTTTTCTTGTCTAGTTTTTAGGGTTTGATTTCAAGGGTTGGGTTTTAGGTTTTCTATGTTAGTGTTCTAGGGTTTCTTGTTTTGTGTATAGGGTTTAAAGTTTGGGGTTTTGGGGGTTTAAATGTTAGGGTCTTAGGGTTTTCTGAGATCGGGGTTTAGGGTTTTATAATTTAGGGGTTAGGATTTCAAGGGTTTAGTTTAGGGATTTAGGATTTAAGGTTTAGAATTTAAAGGGTTTAGGGTTTTGGGGTTCCGATGTTAGGGTTTTAGGTTTCCCATGTTAGGGTTCTAGGGATTTACTTTTTAGTGTTTAGGGTTTAGAGTTTCGGGTTTTGGGGTTTAAAATTTTAGGGTTTTAGGGTTTATTTATCAGGGTTTAGGGTTTTAGAATTTAGGGTTTAGGATTTCAAGGGTTTAGTGTTTAGGGATTTAGGGTTTAAGGTTTAGAATTTCAAGGGTTTTGGGTTTTGTGGTTTCATTTTTAGGGTTTTAGGTTTTCCATGCTAGGGTTTCAGGGTTTTACTGTCTAGGTTTTAGGGTTTAGGGTTTCAGATTTCAAGGGTTTAGGGTTTTGGGGTTCCAATGTTAGGGAGTTTGGGTTTTACTGTTTAGGGTTTAGGGTTTTGAGGTTTCAATGTTAGGGTTTTAGGGTTTTACTTGTTAGGGTTTGGGGTTTTAGGGTTTCGGGGTTCCAATATTAGGGTTTTAGGTTATCCATGTTAGGGTTCAAAGGTTTTCCTGTTTAGTGTTTAGGGTTTAGAATTTGGAGTTTTGGGGTTTAAATGTTAGGGTTTTAGGGTTTTACTTGTTAGGGTTTGGGGTATTTTGGTTTTGGGGTTCTGATTTTAGGGTTTTAGGTTTTCCTTGTTAGGGTTCAAAGGGTATTCTTGTTTAGTGTTTAGGGTTTAGAGTTTGGGGTTTTGGGGTTTAAATGTTAGGGTTTTAGGGTTTTACTTATCAGGGTTTAGCGTTTTTGAATTTAGGTGTTAGGATTGCAAGGGTTTAGTGTTTAGCGATTTAGGGTTTAAGGTTTAGAATTTCAAGGGTTTAGGGTTTTGGGGTTCCAATGTTAGGGTTTTAGGTTTTCTATGTTAGTGTTCTAGGGTTTCTTGTTTTGTGTATAGGGTTTAGAGTTTGGGGGTTTTGGGGGTTTTAATTGTTAGGGTCTTAGGGGTTTTTCTTGATCGGGGGTTTAGGGTTTTATAATTTAGGGGTTAGGATTTCAAGGGTTTATTGTTTAGGGATTTAGGGTTTAAGGTTTAGAATTTAAAGGGTTTAGGGTTTTGGGGTTCCAATGTTAGGGTTTTAGGTTTTCCATGTTAGGGTTCTAGAGATTTACTTTTTTAGTGTCTAGGGTTTAGAGTTTCGGGTTTTGGGGGTTTTAAATTTTAGGGTTTTAGGGTTTATTTATCGGGGGTTTAGGGTTTTAGAATTTAGGGTTTAGGATTTCAAGGGTTTAGTGTTTAGGGATTTAGGGTTTAAGGTTTAGAATTTCAAGGGTTTAGGGTTTTGGGTTTTGTGGTGTCATTTTTAGGGTTTTAGGTTTTGCATGCTAGGGTTTCAGGGTTTTACTGTCTAGGTTTTATGGTTTAGAGTTTCAGATTTCAAGGGTTTAGGGTTTTGGGGTTCCAACGTTAGGTAGTTTGGGTTTTTCTTGTTTAGGGTTTAGGGTTTAGGGTTTCGGATTTGAAGGGTCTAGGGATTTTGGGGTTCCAATGTCGGGGTTTTAGGTTTTCCATGTTATGGTTCTAAGGGTTTTTCTTGTTTAAGGTTTTACGGGTTTTTCTTGATTAGGGTTTTGGGTTTTAGGATTTAGGATTTAGGATTGCAAGGGTTCGGGGGTTTAGGTTTCTAGAGTTTATGGTTTAGAATTTCAAGGGTTTAGCATTTTGGGTTTTGGGATTTCATTGATAGGGTATTAGGTTTCTCATCTTTGGGTTTTAAAGTTTCTGAGTTTAGGTTTTAGGGTTTAGGGATTCGGATTTCAAGAGTTTAGGGTTTTGGGGTTCCCGATGTTAGGGTTTTAGGTTTTCCATGTTAGGGTTCTAGGATTTTACTCTATTGGGTTTAGGGTTTTGGGGGTTTCTATGTTCGGGTTTTAGGGTTTTACTTTTTTAGGGTTTAGGGTTTAGGATTTCAAGGGTTTAGGGTTTAGGGTTTTAGGGTTAAAGGTTTAGAATTTCGGGGGTTTAGGGTTTTGGGGTTTGGGGGTTTTTATTGTTAGGGTTTTCACGTTTTTCCATGCTTGGGTTTAAGGGGTTTTTCTTGTCTAGGTTTTAGGATTTAGGGTTTCAGATTTCAAGGGTTTAGGGTTTTGGGGTTCCAATGTTTGGGTTTTAGGTTTCCATGTTAGGGTTGTAGGGTTTTACTGTTTAGGGTTTAGGGTTTAGAATTTAGGGTTTTGGGGTTTCAATGTTAGGGTTTTAGTGTTTTACTTGTTAGGGTTTGGGGTTTTATTTTTTTGGGGTTCCAATGTTAGGGGTTTTAAGTTTTCCATGTTAGGGTTTTAGGGTTTTTCTTGTTTAGTGTTTAGGGTTTAGAGTTTGGGGTTTTGGGGGTTTAAATGTTAGGGTTTTATGGTTTTACTTATCAGGGTTTAGGGTTTAGGATTTCAAGGGTTTAGTGTTTAGAGATTTAGGGTTTAGGTTTAGAATTTCAAAGGTTTAGAGTTTTGGGGTTCCAATGGTAGGGTTTTAGGTTTTCTATGTTAGGGTTCTAGGGTTTCTTGTTTAGTGTTTAGGGGTTAGAGTTTGGGGGTTTTTGGGGGTTTAAATGTTAGGGTTTTAGGGGTTTTTACTTATCGGGGTTTAGGGTTTTCGAATTTAGGGTTTAGGATTTCAAAGGTTTAGTGTTTAGGGATTTTAGGGGTTTAAGGTTTAGAATTTTAAAGGGTTTAGGGTTTTGGGGTTCCAATGTTAGGGTTTTAGGTTTTCTATGTTAGGGTTCTAGGGTTTCTTGTTTTGTGTATAGGGTTTAGAGTTTGGGGTTTTGGGGGTTTAAATGTTAGGGTTTTAGGGGTTTTTACTTGATCGGGGTTTGGTGTTTTAGGATTTTGGGTTTAGGATTTCAAGTGTTTAGGGTTTTTGGGTTTCAATATTAGGGTCTTAGGGGTTTTTCTTGATGAGGGTGTAGGGTTTTAGGATTTAGTGTTTAGGATTTCAAGGGTTTAGGGTTTTAGGGTTAAAGGTTTAGGGTTTTGGGGTTTGGGGGTTTCATTGTTCGGGTTTTAGGTTTTGCATGCGAGGGTTTTAGGGTTTTCTTGTCTAGGTTTTAGGGTTTAGGGTTTGATTTCAAGGGTTTAGACTTTTGGGGTTCCCAGATGTTAGGGTTTTAGGTTTTCAGTGTTAGGGTTCTAGGGTTTACTGGGTTTAGTGTTTAGGGTTTAGAGTTTGGGGTTTTGGAGTTTAAATGTTAGGGTTTTAGGGTTTATTTATCAGGGTTTAGGGTTTTCGAATTTAGGGTTTAGGATTTCAAAGGGTTTAGTGTTTAGGGATTTAGGGTTTATGGTTTAGAATTTCGGGTGTTTAGGGTTTTCATTTTGTGGTTCCAATGTTAGGGTTGTTGGGTTTTTTCTTGTTTAGGGTTTAGGGTTTTGGGGTTTTCAATGTTAGGGTTTTAGGGTTTTACTTGTTAGGGTTTAGGGTTTTAGGGTTTTGGGGTTCCAATGTTAGGCTTTTAGGTTTTCCATGTTAGGGTTCAAGGGTTTTACTGTTTAGTGTTTAGGGTTTAGACTTTGGGGTTTTGGGGTTTAAATGTTAGGGTTTTAGGGTTTTACTTATCAGGGTTTAGGGTTTTCGAATTTAGGGTTTAGGATTTCAGGGGTTTAGTGTTTAGGGATTTAGGGTTTAAGGTTTACAATTTCAAGGGTTTAGTGTTTTGGGTTTTTTGGTTTCATTGTTAGGATTTTAAGTTTTCCATGCTAGGGTTTTAGGGTTTTACTGTTTAGGTTTTAGGGTTTAGGGTTTCGGCTTTGAAGGGTCTAGGGATTTGGGGTTCCAACGTCAGGGTTTTAGGTTTTCCATGTTATGGTTCTAAGGTTTTACTGTTTAAGGCTTTACGATTTTACTGATTAGGGCTAGGGTTTTAGGATTTAGGGTTTAGGATTGCAAGGGTTCAGGGTTTAGGTTTCTAGGGTTTATGGTTTAGAATTTCAAGGGTTTAGCGTTTTGGGTTTTGGGATTTCATTGATAGGGTATTAGGTTTTCCCATCTTTGGGTTTTAAGGTTTTACGGGTTTAGGTTTTAGGGTTTAGGGATTCGGATTTTCAAGAGTTTAGGGTTTTGGGGTTCCAATGTTAGGGTTTTGGGTTTTCCATGTTAGGGTTCTAGGATTTTTACTCTATTGGGTTTAGGGTTTTGGGGGTTTCTATGTTAGGGTTTTAGGGTTTTACTTGTTAGGGTTTGGGGTTTAGGATTTCAAGGGTTTAGGGTTTAGGGTTTTGGGGTTAAAGGTTTAGAATTTCAGGGGTTTAGGGTTTTGGGGTTTGGGGTTTTATTGTTAGGGTTTTACGTTTTCCATGCTTGGGTTTAAGGGTTTTACTGTCCAGGTTTCAGGATTTAGGGTTTCAGATTTCAAGGGTTTAGGGTTTTGGGGTTCCAATGTTAGGGTTTTAGGTTTCCATGTATGGGTTGTAGGGTTTTACTGTTTAGGGTTTAGGGTTTAGAATTTAGGGTTTTGGGGTTTCAATGTTAGGGGTTTTAGTGTTTTACTTGTTAGGGTTTGGGGTTTTAGTGTTTTGGGGTTCCAATGTTAGGGTTTTAAGTTTTCCATGTTAGGGTTTTCGGGTTTTACTGTTTAGTGTTTAGGGTTTAGAGTTTGGGGTTTTGGGGTTTAAATGTTAGGGTTTTATGGGGTTTAAATGTTAGGGTTTTAGGGTTTTACTTATCGGGGGTCTAGGGTTTTGAATTTAGGGATTTAGGATTTCAAGGGTTTAGTGTTTAGGGATTTAGGGTTTAAGGTTTAGAATTTTAAAGGGTTTAGGGTTTTGGGGTTCCAATGTTAGGGTTTTAGGTTTTCTATGTTAGGGTTCTAGGGTTTCTTGTTTTGTGTATAGGGTTTAGAGTTTGGGGGTTTTGGGGGTTTAAATGTTAGGGTTTTAGGGTTTTACTCATCAGGGTTTGGTGTTTTAGTATTTTGGGTTTAGGATTTCAAGTGTTTAGGGTTTTCGGGTTTCAATATTAGGGTCTTAGGGTTTTACTGATTAGGGTTTAGGGTTTTAGGATTTAGTGTTTAGGATTTCAAGGGTTTTGGTTTTTTAGGGTTAAAGGTTTAGGGTTTTGGGGTTTGGGGGTTTCATTGTTCGGGTTTTAGGTTTTTGCATGCTAGGGTTTTAGGGTTTTTCTTGTCTAGGTTTTAGGGTTTAGGGTTTTGATTTCAAGGGTTTAGACTTTTGGGGTTCCAATGTTAGGGTTTTAGGTTTTAGGTGTTATGGGTTCTAGGGGTTTTTCTTGTTTAGTGTTTAGGGTTTAGAGTTTGGGGTTTTGGAGTTTAAATGTTAGGGTTTTAGGGTTTATTTATCAGGGTTTTTTGTTTTAGAATTTAGAGTTTAGGATTTTAAAGGTTTAGTGTTTAGGGATTTAGGGTATAAGGTTTAGAATTTCAAGGGTTTAGGGTTTAGGGTTTTGTGGTTTCATTTTTAGGGTTCTAGGTTTTCCATGCTTGGGTTTTAGGGTTTTACTGTCTAGGTTTTAGGGTTTAGGGTTTCATATTTCAAGGGTTTAGGGTTTTGGGGTTCCAATGTTAGGGTTTTTTGGTTTTACTGTTTAGGGTTTAGGGTTTTGAGGTTTCAATGTTAGGGTTTTAGGGTTTTACTTGTTAGGGTTTGGGGTTTTAGGGTTTTGGGGTTCCAATGTTAGGGTTTCAGGTTTTCTATGTTAGGGTTCTAGGGTTTTACTGTTTTGTGTATAGGGTTTAGAGTTTGGAGTTTTGGGGTTTAAATGTTAGGGTTTTAGGGTTTTACCTGATCAGGGTTTAGTGTTTTAGGATTTTGGGTTTAGGATTTCAAGTGTTTAGGGTTTTTGGGTTTCAATATTAGGGTCTTAGGGTTTTACAGATTAGTATTTAGGGTTTTAGGATTTAGTGTTTAGGAATTCAAGGGTTTAGGGTTTTAGGGTTAAAGGTTTAGGGTTTTGGGGTTTGGGGTATCATTGTTCGGGTTTTAGGTTTTGCATGCTACGGTTTTAGGGTTTTACTGTATAGGTTTTAGGGTTTAGGGTTTCAGATTTCAAGGGTTTAGACTTTTGGGGATCCAATGTTAGGGTTTTAGGTTTTCCGTGTTAGGGTTCTAGGGTTTTTTCTTGTTTAGTGTTTAGGGTTTAGAGTTCGGGGGTTTTTGAGTTTAAATGTTAGGGTTTTAGGGTTTATTTATCGGGGTTTCGGGGTTTTAGAATTTAGGGTTTAGGATTTCAAGGGTTTAGTGTTTAGGGATTTAGGGTATAAGGTTTAGAATTTCAAGGGTTTAGGATTTTAGGTTTTGTGGTTTCATTTTTTAGGGGTTTTAGGTTTTTCCAAGCTAGGGTTTTAGGGGTTTTTCTTGTCTAGTTTTTAGGGTTTGATTTCAAGGGTTGGGTTTTAGGTTTTCTATGTTAGTGTTCTAGGGTTTTTCTGTTTTGTGTATAGGGTTTAAAGTTTGGGGTTTTGGGGTTTAAATGTTAGGGTCTTAGGGTTTTACAGATCAGGGTTTAGGGTTTTATAATTTAGGGGTTAGGATTTCAAAGGGTTTAGTTTAGGGATTTAGGATTTAAGGTTTAGAATTTAAAGGGTTTAGGGTTTTGGGGTTCCAATGTTAGGGTTTTAGGTTTCCCATGTTAGGGTTCTAGGGATTTACTTTTTTAGTGTTTAGGGTTTAGAGTTTCGGGTTTTGGGGGTTTAAAATTTTAGGGTTTTAGGGTTTATTTATCGGGGTTTAGGGTTTTAGAATTTAGGGTTTAGGATTTCAAGGGTTTAGTGTTTAGGGATTTAGGGTTTAAGGTTTAGAATTTCAAGGGTTTTGGGTTTTGTGGTTTCATTTTTTAGGGTTTTAGGTTTTTCCATGCTAGGGTTTACGGGTTTTTTCTTGTCTAGGTTTTAGGGTTTAGGGTTTGATTTCAAGGGTTTAGGGTTTTGGGGTTCCAATGTTAGGGAGTTTGGGTTTTTCTTGTTTAGGGTTTAGGGTTTTAAGGTTTCAATGTTAGGGTTTTAGGGTTTTACTTGTTAGGGTTTGGGGGTTTTAGGGTTTCGGGGGTTCCAATGTTAGGGTTTTAGGTTATCCATGTTAGGGTTCAAGGGTTTTCTGTTTAGTGTTTAGGGTTTAGAATTTGGAGTTTTGGGGTTTTAAATGTTAGGGTTTTAGGGTTTTTACTTGTTAGGGTTTGGGGTATTTTGGTTTTGGGGTTAGATTTTTAGGGTTTTAGGTTTTCCTTGTTAGGGTTCAAGGGTATTCTTGTTTAGTGTTTAGGGGTTTAGAGTTTGGGGTTTTGGGGGTTTTAAATGTTAGGGTTTTTAGGGTTTTACTTATCGGGGTTTAGCGTTTTTGAATTTAGGTGTTAGGATTTCAAGGGTTTAGTGTTTAGCGATTTAGGGTTTAAGGTTTAGAATTTCAAGGGTTTAGGGTTTTGGGGTTCCAGATGTTACGGGTTTTAGGTTTTCTATGTTAGTGTTCTAGGGTTTCTTGTTTTGTGTATAGGGTTTAGAGTTTGGGGTTTTGGGGGTTTAATTGTTAGGGTCTTAGGGGTTTTTCTTGATCGGGGTTTAGGGTTTTATAATTTAGGGGTTAGGATTTCAAGGGTTTATTGTTTAGGGATTTAGGGTTTAAGGTTTAGAATTTAAAGGGTTTAGGGTTTTGGGGTTCCAATGTTAGGGTTTTAGGTTTTCCATGTTAGGGTTCTAGAGATTTACTTTTTTAGTGTCTAGGGTTTAGAGTTTCGGGTTTTGGGGTTTAAATTTTAGGGTTTTAGGGTTTATTTATCAGGGTTTAGGGTTTTAGAATTTAGGGTTTAGGATTTCAAGGGTTTAGTGTTTAGGGATTTAGGGTTTAAGGTTTAGAATTTCAAGGGTTTAGGGTTTTTTGTGGTGTCATTTTTAGGGTTTTAGGTTTTCCATGCTAGGGTTTTCGGGGGTTTTTCTTGTCTAGGTTTTATGGTTTAGAGTTTCAGATTTCAAGGGTTTAGGGTTTTGGGGTTCCAACGTTAGGTAGTTTGGGTTTTACTTGTTTAGGGTTTAGGGTTTAGGGTTTCGGATTTGAAGGGTCTAGGGATTTAGGGGTTCCAATGTCGGGGGTTTTAGGTTTTCCATGTTATGGTTCTAAGGTTTTACTGTTTAAGGTTTTACGGTTTTACTGATTAGGGTTTGGGTTTTAGGATTTAGGATTTAGGATTGCAAGGGTTCAGGGTTTAGGTTTCTAGGGTTTATGGTTTAGAATTTCAAGGGTTTAGCATTTTGGGTTTTGGGATTTCATTGATAGGGTATTAGGTTTCTCATGCTGGGTTTTAAAGTTTTACAGTTTAGGTTTTAGGGTTTAGGGATTCGGATTTCAAGAGTTTAGGGTTTTGGGGTTCCAATGTTAGGGTTTTAGGTTTTCCATGTTAGGGTTCTAGGATTTTACTCTATTGGGTTTAGGGTTTTGGGGTTTCTATGTTCGGGTTTTAGGGTTTTACTTTTTAGGGTTTAGGGTTTAGGATTTCAAGGGTTTAGGGTTTAGGGTTTTAGGGTTAAAGGTTTAGAATTTCAGGGGTTTAGGGTTTTGGGGTTTGGGGTTTTATTGTTAGGGTTTTACGTTTTCCATGCTTGGGTTTAAGGGGTTTTACTGTCTAGGTTTTAGGATTTAGGGTTTCAGATTTCAAGGGTTTAGGGTTTTGGGGTTCCAATGTTTGGGTTTTAGGTTTCCATGTTAGGGTTGTAGGGTTTTCCTGTTTAGGGTTTAGGGTTTAGAATTTAGGGTTTTGGGGTTTCAATGTTAGGGTTTTAGTGTTTTACTTGTTAGGGTTTGGGGTTTTATTTTTTTGGGGTTCCAATGTTAGGGTTTTAAGTTTTCCATGTTAGGGTTTTAGGGTTTTACTGTTTAGTGTTTAGGGTTTAGAGTTTGGGGTTTTGGGGGTTTTAAATGTTAGGGTTTTATGGTTTTACTTATCGGGGGTTTAGGGTTTAGGATTTCAAGGGTTTAGTGTTTAGAGATTTAGGGTTTAGGTTTAGAATTTCAAAGGTTTAGAGTTTTGGGGTTCGAATGGTAGGGTTTTAGGTTTTCTATGTTAGGGTTCTAGGGGTTTTCTTGTTTAGTGTTTAGGGGGTTAGAGTTTGGGGGTTTTTGGGGGTTTAAATGTTAGGGTTTTAGGGTTTTACTTATCGGGGTTTAGGGTTTTCGAATTTAGGGTTTAGGATTTCAAAGGTTTAGTGTCTAGGGATTTAGGGTTTAAGGATTAGAATTTTAAAGGGTTTAGGGTTTTGGGGTTCCAATGTTAGGGTTTTAGGTTTTCTATGTTAGGGTTCTAGGGTTTCTTGTTTTGTGTATAGGGTTTAGAGTTTGGGGGTTTTGGGGGTTTAAATGTTAGGGTTTTAGGGGTTTTTCTTGATCGGGGTTTGGTGTTTTAGGATTTTGGGTTTAGGATTTCAAGTGTTTAGGGTTTTTGGGTTTCAATATTAGGGTCTTAGGGTTTTACTGATGAGGGTGTAGGGTTTTAGGATTTAGTGTTTAGGATTTCAAGGGTTTAGGGTTTTAGGGTTAAAGGTTTAGGGTTTTGGGGGTTTGGGGGTTTCATTGTTCGGGTTTTAGGTTTTTGCATGCGAGGGTTTTAGGGTTTTTCTTGTCTAGGTTTTAGGGTTTAGGGTTTGATTTCAAGGGTTTAGACTTTTGGGGTTCCAGATGTTAGGGTTTTAGGTTTTTCAGTGTTAGGGTTCTAGGGTTTTCACGGTTTAGTGTTTAGGGTTTAGAGTTTGGGGTTTTGGAGTTTAAATGTTAGGGTTTTAGGGTTTATTTATCGGGGGTTTAGGGTTTTCGAATTTAGGGTTTAGGATTTCAAGGGTTTAGTGTTTAGGGATTTAGGGTTTATGGCTTAGAATTTCGGGTGTTTAGGGTTTTCATTTTGTGGTTCCAATGTTAGGGTTGTTGGGTTTTTTCTTGTTTAGGGTTTAGGGTTTTGGGGGTTTTCAATGTTAGGGTTTTAGGGTTTTACTTGTTAGGGTTTAGGGTTTTAGGGTTTTGGGGTTCCAATGTTAGGCTTTTAGGTTTTCCATGTTAGGGTTCAAGGGTTTCTTGTTTAGTGTTTAGGGTTTAGACTTTGGGGTTTTGGGGTTTAAATGTTAGGGTTTTAGGGTTTTACTTATCAGGGTTTAGGGTTTTCGAATTTAGGGTTTAGGATTTCAGGGGTTTAGTGTTTAGGGATTTAGGGTTTAAGGTTTAGAATTTCAAGGGTTTAGGGTTTTGGGTTTTTTGGTTTCATTGTTAGGATTTTTAAGTTTTCCATGCTAGGGTTTTAGGGTTTTTCTTGTTTAGGTTTTAGGGTTTAGGGTTTCGGCTTTGAAGGGTCTAGGGATTTGGGGTTCCAACGTCGGGGGTTTTAGGTTTTCCATGTTATGGTTCTAAGGTTTTTCTTGTTTAAGGCTTTACGATTTTTCTTGATTAGGGCTAGGGTTTTAGGATTTAGGGTTTAGGATTGCAAGGGTTCGGGGGTTTAGGTTTCTAGGGTTTATGGTTTAGAATTTCAAGGGTTTAGCGTTTTGGGTTTTGGGATTTCATTGATAGGGTATTAGGTTTCCCATGCTGGGTTTTAAGGTTTTACAGTTTAGGTTTTAGGGTTTAGGGATTCGGATTTCAAGAGTTTAGGGTTTTGGGGTTCCAATGTTAGGGTTTTGGGTTTTCCATGTTAGGGTTCTAGGATTTTTACTCTATTAGGGTTTAGGGTTTTGGGGGTTTCTATGTTAGGGTTTTAGGGTTTTACTTGTTAGGGTTTGGGGTTTAGGATTTCAAGGGTTTAGGGTTTAGGGTTTTGGGGTTAAAGGTTTAGAATTTCAGGGGTTTAGGGTTTTGGGGTTTGGGGTTTTATTGTTAGGGTTTTACGTTTTCCATGCTTGGGTTTAAGGGTTTTTCTTGTCAGGGTTTGAGTTTAGGGGTTTTGATTTCAAGGGTTTAGGGTTTTGGGGTTCCAATGTTAGGGAGTTTGGGGTTTTTCTTGTTTAGGGTTTAGGGTTTTAAGGTTTCAATGTTAGGGTTTTAGGGTTTTTACTTGTTAGGGTTTGGGGTTTTAGGGTTTCGGGGGTTCCAATGTTAGGGTTTTAGGTTATCCATGTTAGGGTTCAAGGGTTTTCTGTTTAGTGTTTAGGGTTTAGAATTTGGAGTTTTGGGGGTTTTAAATGTTAGGGTTTTAGGATTTTTACTTGTTAGGGTTTGGGGTATTTTGGTTTTGGGGTTCCGATTTTAAGGGTTTTAGGTTTTCCTTGTTAGGGTTCAAAGGGTATTCTTGTTTAGTGTTTAGGGTTTAGAGTTTGGGGGTTTTTGGGGGTTTAAATGTTAGGGTTTTTGGGTTTTACTTATCAGGGTTTAGCGTTTTTGAATTTAGGTGTTAGGATTTCAAGGGTTTAGTGTTTAGCGATTTAGGGTTTAAGGTTTAGAATTTCAAGGGTTTAGGGTTTTGGGGTTCCAATGTTACGGTTTTAGGTTTTCTATGTTAGTGTTCTAGGGTTTTACTGTTTTGTGTATAGGGTTTGGGGTTTTGGGGTTTAATTGTTAGGGTCTTAGGGTTTTACTGATCAGGGTTTAGGGTTTTATAATTTAGGGGTTAGGATTTCAAGGGTTTATTGTTTAGGGATTTAGGGTTTAAGGTTTAGAATTTAAAGGGTTTAGGGTTTTGGGGTTCCAATGTTAGGGTTTTAGGTTTTCCATGTTAGGGTTCTAGAGATTTACTTTTTAGTGTCTAGGGTTTAGAGTTTCGGGTTTTGGGGTTTAAATTTTAGGGTTTTAGGGTTTATTTATCAGGGTTTAGGGTTTTAGAATTTAGGGTTTAGGATTTCAAGGGTTTAGTGTTTAGGGATTTAGGGTTTAAGGTTTAGAATTTCAAGGTTTAGGGTTTTGTGGTGTCATTTTTAGGGTTTTAGGTTTTCCATGCTAGGGTTTCAGGGTTTTACTGTCTAGGTTTTATGGTTTAGAGTTTCAGATTTCAAGGGTTTAGGGTTTTGGGGTTCCAACGTTTAGGTAGTTTGGGTTTTACTGTTTAGGGTTTAGGGTTTCGGATTTGAAGGGTCTAGGGATTTAGGGTTCCAATGTCAGGGTTTTAGGTTTTCCATGTTATGGTTCTAAGGTTTTACTGTTTAAGGTTTTACGGTTTTCCTGATTAGGGTTTGGGTTTTAGGATTTAGGATTTAGGATTGCAAGGGTTCAGGGTTTAGGTTTCTAGGGTTTATGGTTTAGAATTTCAAGGGTTTAGCATTTTGGGTTTTGGGATTTCATTGATAGGGTATTAGGTTTCCCATGCTGGGTTTTAAAGTTTTACAGTTTAGGTTTTAGGGTTTAGGGATTCGGATTTCAAGAGTTTAGGGTTTTGGGGTTCCAATGTTAGGGTTTTAGGTTTTCCATGTTAGGGTTCTAGGATTTTACTCTATTGGGTTTAGGGTTTTGGGGTTTCTATGTTCGGGTTTTAGGGTTTTACTTTTTTAGGGTTTAGGGTTTAGGATTTCAAGGGTTTAGGGTTTAGGGTTTTAGGGTTAAAGGTTTAGAATTTCAGGGGTTTAGGGTTTTGGGGTTTGGGGTTTTATTGTTAGGGTTTTACGTTTTCCATGCTTGGGTTTAAGGGGTTTCTTGTCTAGGTTTTAGGATTTAGGGTTTGATTTCAAGGGTTTAGGGTTTTGGGGTTCCAATGTTTGGGTTTTAGGTTTCCCATGTTAGGGTTGTAGGGGTTTTTTCTTGTTTAGGGTTTAGGGTTTAGAATTTAGGGTTTTGGGGGTTTCAATGTTAGGGTTTTAGTGTTTTACTTGTTAGGGTTTGGGGTTTTATTTTTTTGGGGTTCCAATGTTAGGGGTTTTAAGTTTTCCATGTTAGGGTTTTAGGGTTTTTCTTGTTTAGTGTTTAGGGTTTAGAGTTTGGGGGTTTTGGGGGTTTAAATGTTTAGGGTTTTATGGTTTTACTTATCAGGGTTTAGGGTTTAGGATTTCAAGGGTTTAGTGTTTAGAGATTTAGGGTTTAGGTTTAGAATTTCAAAGGTTTAGAGTTTTGGGGTTCCAATGGTAGGGTTTTAGGTTTTCTATGTTAGGGTTCTAGGGTTTTACTGTTTAGTGTTTAGGGGTTAGAGTTTGGGGTTTTTGGGGTTTAAATGTTAGGGTTTTAGGGTTTTACTTATCAGGGTTTAGGGTTTTCGAATTTAGGGTTTAGGATTTCAAAGGTTTAGTGTTTAGGGATTTTGGGTTTAAGGTTTAGAATTTTAAAGGGTTTAGGGTTTTGGGGTTCCAATGTTAGGGTTTTAGGTTTTCTATGTTAGGGTTCTAGGGTTTTACTGTTTTGTGTATAGGGTTTAGAGTTTGGGGTTTTGGGGTTTAAATGTTAGGGTTTTAGGGTTTTACTTATCAGGGTTTGGTGTTTTAGGATTTTGGGTTTAGGATTTCAAGTGTTTAGGGTTTTTGGGTTTCAATATTAGGGTCTTAGGGTTTTACTGATGAGGGTGTAGGGTTTTAGGATTTAGTGTTTAGGATTTCAAGGGTTTAGGGTTTTAGGGTTAAAGGTTTAGGGTTTTGGGGTTTGGGGTTTCATTGTTCGGGTTTTAGGTTTTGCATGCGAGGGTTTTAGGGTTTTACTGTCTAGGTTTTAGGGTTTAGGGTTTCAGATTTCAAGGGTTTAGACTTTTGGGGTTCCAATGTTAAGGTTTTAGGTTTTCCGTGTTAGGGTTCTAGGGTTTTACAGTTTAGTGTTTAGGGTTTAGAGTTTGGGGTTTTGGAGTTTAAATGTTAGGGTTTTAGGGTTTATTTATCAGGGTTTAGGGTTTTCGAATTTAGGGTTTAGGATTTCAAGGGTTTAGTGTTTAGGGATTTAGGGTTTATGGTTTAGAATTTCAGGTGTTTAGGGTTTTCATTTTGTGGTTCCAATGTTAGGGTTGTTGGGTTTTACTGTTTAGGGTTTAGGGTTTTGGGGTTTCAATGTTAGGGTTTTAGGGTTTTACTTGTTAGGGTTTAGGGTTTTAGGGTTTTGGGGTTCCAATGTTAGGCTTTTAGGTTTTCCATGTTAGGGTTCAAGGGTTTTACTGTTTAGTGTTTAGGGTTTAGACTTTGGGGTTTTGGGGGTTTAAATGTTAGGGTTTTAGGGTTTTACTTATCGGGGGTTTAGGGTTTTGAATTTAGGGTTTAGGATTTCAGGGGTTTAGTGTTTAGGGATTTAGGGTTTAAGGTTTAGAATTTCAAGGGTTTAGGGTTTTGGGTTTTTTGGTTTCATTGTTAGGATTTTAAGTTTTCCATGCTAGGGTTTTAGGGTTTTACTGTTTAGGTTTTAGGGTTTAGGGTTTCGGCTTTGAAGGGTCTAGGGATTTGGGGTTCCAACGTCAGGGTTTTAGGTTTTCCATGTTATGGTTCTAAGGTTTTTTCCTGTTTAAGGCTTTACGATTTTACTGATTAGGGCTAGGGTTTTAGGATTTAAGGTTTAGGATTGCAAGCGTTCAGGGTTTAGGTTTCTAGGGTTTTTATGGTTTAGAATTTCAAGGGTTTAGCGTTTTGGGTTTTGGGATTTCATTGATAGGGTATTAGGTTTCCCATGCTGGGTTTTAAGGTTTTACAGTTTAGGTTTTAGGGTTTAGGGATTCGGATTTCAAGAGTTTAGGGTTTTGGGGTTCCAATGTTAGGGTTTTGGGTTTTCCATGTTAGGGTTCTAGGATTTTACTCTATTGGGTTTAGGGTTTTGGGGTTTCTATGTTAGGGTTTTAGGGTTTTACTTGTTAGGGTTTGGGGTTTAGGATTTCAAGGGTTTAGGGTTTAGGGTTTTGGGGTTAAAGGTTTAGAATTTCAGGGGTTTAGGGTTTTGGGGTTTGGGGTTTTATTGTTAGGGTTTTACGTTTTCCATGCTTGGGTTTAAGGGTTTTACTGTCCAGGTTTCAGGATTTAGGGTTTCAGATTTCAAGGGTTTAGGGTTTTGGGGTTCCAATGTTAGGGTTTTAGGTTTCCATGTATGGGTTGTAGGGTTTTACTGTTTAGGGTTTAGGGTTTAGAATTTAGGGTTTTGGGGTTTCAATGTTAGGGTTTTAGTGTTTTACTTGTTAGGGTTTGGGGGTTTTAGTGTTTTGGGGTTCCAATGTTAGGGTTTTAAGTTTTTCCATGTTAGGGTTTTCGGGTTTTTCTTGTTTAGTGTTTAGGGTTTAGAGTTTGGGGTTTTGGGGGTTTTAAATGTTAGGGTTTTATGGGGGTTTAAATGTTAGGGTTTTAGGGTTTTACTTATCGGGGGTCTAGGGTTTTTCGAATTTAGGGATTTAGGATTTCAAGGGTTTAGTGTTTAGGGATTTAGGGTTTAAGGTTTAGAATTTTAAAGGGTTTAGGGTTTTGGGGTTCCAATGTTAGGGTTTTAGGTTTTCTATGTTAGGGTTCTAGGGTTTCTTGTTTTGTGTATAGGGTTTAGAGTTTGGGGGTTTTGGGGGTTTAAATGTTAGGGTTTTAGGGTTTTACTCGTCGGGGTTTGGTGTTTTAGGATTTTGGGTTTAGGATTTTCAAGTGTTTAGGGTTTTTGGGTTTCAATATTAGGGTCTTAGGGGTTTTTCTTGATTAGGGTTTAGGGTTTTAGGATTTAGTGTTTAGGATTTCAAGGGTTTTGGTTTTTAGGGTTGAAAGGTTTAGGGTTTTGGGGTTTGGGGGTTTCATTGTTCGGGTTTTAGGTTTTGCATGCTAGGGTTTTAGGGTTTTTCTTGTCTAGGTTTTAGGGTTTAGGGTTTCAGATTTCAAGGGTTTAGACTTTTGGGGTTCCAATGTTAGGGTTTTAGGTTTTCCGTGTTATGGTTCTAGGGTTTTACTGTTTAGTGTTTAGTGTTTAGGGTTTAGAGTTTGGGGTTTTGGAGTTTAAATGTTAGGGTTTTAGGGTTTATTTATCAGGGTTTTTTGTTTTAGAATTTAGAGTTTAGGAATTTAAAGGTTTAGTGTTTAGGGATTTAGGGTATAGGGTTTAGAATTTCAAGGGTTTAGGGTTTAGGGTTTTGTGGTTTCATTTTTAGGGTTCTAGGTTTTCCATGCTTGGGTTTTAGGGTTTTACTGTCTAGGTTTTAGGGTTTAGGGTTTCATATTTCAAGGGTTTAGGGTTTTGGGGTTCCAATGTTAGGGTTTTTGGGTTTTACTGTTTAGGGTTTAGGGTTTTGAGGTTTCAATGTTAGGGTTTTAGGGTTTTACTTGTTAGGGTTTGGGGTTTTAGGGTTTTGGGGTTCCAATGTTAGGGTTTCAGGTTTTCTATGTTAGGGTTCTA
Source organism: Catharanthus roseus (assembly GCA_028651295.1). NCBI lineage: Eukaryota > Viridiplantae > Streptophyta > Magnoliopsida > Gentianales > Apocynaceae > Catharanthus > Catharanthus roseus. The sequence continues at coordinate 32,268 of JAPQWS010000143.1, forward strand.
GGGTTTTACTGTTTTGTGTATAGGGTTTAGAGTTTGGAGTTTTGGGGTTTAAATGTTAGGGTTTTAGGGTTTTACTGATCAGGGTTTAGTGTTTTAGGATTTTGGGTTTAGGATTTCAAGTGTTTAGGGTTTTTGGGTTTCAATATTAGGGTCTTAGGGTTTCTGATTAGTATTTAGGGTTTTAGGATTTACTGTTTAGGAATTCAAGGGTTTAGGGTTTTAGGGTTAAAGGTTTAGGGTTTTGGGGTTTGGGGTATCATTGTTCGGGTTTTAGGTTTTGCATGCTACGGTTTTAGGGTTTTACTGTATAGGTTTTAGGGTTTAGGGTTTCAGATTTCAAGGGTTTAGACTTTTGGGGATCCAATGTTAGGGTTTTAGGTTTTAAGTGTTAGGGTTCTAGGGTTTTTCTGTTTTGTGTTTAGGGTTTAGAGTTCGGGGTTTTTGAGTTTAAATGTTAGGGTTTTAGGGTTTATTTATCAGGGTTTAGGGTTTTAGAATTTAGGGTTTAGGATTTCAAGGGTTTAGTGTTTAGGGATTTAGGGTATAAGGTTTAGAATTTCAAGGGTTTAGGATTTTAGGTTTTGTGGTTTCATTTTTAGGGTTTTAGGTTTTCCAAGCTAGGGTTTTAGGGTTTTACTGTCTAGTTTTTAGGGTTTCAGATTTCAAGGGTTGGGTTTTAGGTTTTCTATGTTAGTGTTCTAGGGTTTTACTGTTTTGTGTATAGGGTTTAAAGTTTGGGGTTTTGGGGTTTAAATGTTAGGGTCTTAGGGTTTTACAGATCAGGGTTTAGGGTTTTATAATTTAGGGGTTAGGATTTCAAGGGTTTAGTTTAGGGATTTAGGATTTAAGGTTTAGAATTTAAAGGGTTTAGGGTTTTGGGGTTCCAATGTTAGGGTTTTAGGTTTCCCATGTTAGGGTTCTAGGGATTTACTTTTTAGTGTTTAGGGTTTAGAGTTTCGGGTTTTGGGGTTTAAAATTTTAGGGTTTTAGGGTTTATTTATCAGGGTTTAGGGTTTTAGAATTTAGGGTTTAGGATTTCAAGGGTTTAGTGTTTAGGGATTTAGGGTTTAAGGTTTAGAATTTCAAGGGTTTTGGGTTTTGTGGTTTCATTTTTAGGGTTTTAGGTTTTCCATGCTAGGGTTTCTGGGTTTTACTGTCTAGGTTTTAGGGTTTAGGGTTTCAGATTTCAAGGGTTTAGGGTTTTGGGGTTCCAATGTTAGGGAGTTTGGGTTTTACTGTTTAGGGTTTAGGGTTTTAAGGTTTCAATGTTAGGGTTTTAGGGTTTTACTTGTTAGGGTTTGGGGGTTTTAGGGTTTCGGGGGTTCCAATGTTAGGGTTTTAGGTTATCCATGTTAGGGTTCAAGGGTTTTCTGTTTAGTGTTTAGGGTTTAGAATTTGGAGTTTTGGGGTTTAAATGTTAGGGTTTTAGGGTTTTACTTGTTAGGGTTTGGGGTATTTTGGTTTTGGGGTTAGATTTTAGGGTTTTAGGTTTTCCTTGTTAGGGTTCAAAGGGTATTACTTGTTTAGTGTTTAGGGTTTTAGAGTTTTGGGGTTTTGGGGGTTTTAAATGTTAGGGTTTTAGGGTTTTACTTATCGGGGGTTTAGCGTTTTTGAATTTAGGTGTTAGGATTTCAAGGGTTTAGTGTTTAGCGATTTAGGGTTTAAGGTTTAGAATTTCAAGGGTTTAGGGTTTTGGGGTTCCAGATGTTACGGGTTTTAGGTTTTCTATGTTAGTGTTCTAGGGTTTTACTGTTTTGTGTATAGGGTTTGGGGTTTTGGGGTTTAATTGTTAGGGTCTTAGGGTTTTACTGATCAGGGTTTAGGGTTTTATAATTTAGGGGTTAGGATTTCAAGGGTTTATTGTTTAGGGATTTAGGGTTTAAGGTTTAGAATTTAAAGGGTTTAGGGTTTTGGGGTTCCAATGTTAGGGTTTTAGGTTTTCCATGTTAGGGTTCTAGAGATTTACTTTTTTAGTGTCTAGGGGTTTAGAGTTTCGGGTTTTGGGGGTTTTAAATTTTAGGGTTTTAGGGTTTATTTATCGGGGGTTTAGGGTTTTAGAATTTAGGGTTTAGGATTTCAAGGGTTTAGTGTTTAGGGATTTAGGGTTTAAGGTTTAGAATTTCAAGGGTTTAGGGTTTTGTGGTGTCATTTTTAGGGTTTTAGGTTTTCCATGCTAGGGTTTCAAGGTTTTACTGTCTAGGTTTTATGGTTTAGAGTTTCAGATTTCAAGGGTTTAGGGTTTTGGGGTTCCAACGTTAGGTAGTTTGGGTTTTACTGTTTAGGGTTTAGGGTTTAGGGTTTCGGATTTGAAGGGTCTAGGGATTTAGGGGTTCCAATGTCGGGGTTTTTAGGTTTTCCATGTTATGGTTCTAAGGGTTTTTCTTGTTTAAGGTTTTACGGGTTTTTCTTGATTAGGGTTTGGGTTTTAGGATTTAGGATTTAGGATTGCAAGGGTTCGGGGGTTTAGGTTTCTAGGGTTTATGGTTTAGAATTTCAAGGGTTTAGCATTTTGGGTTTTGGGATTTCATTGATAGGGTATTAGGTTTTCTCATCTTTGGGTTTTAAAGTTTTACGAGTTTAGGTTTTAGGGTTTAGGGATTCGGATTTCAAGAGTTTAGGGTTTTGGGGGTTCCAGATGTTAGGGTTTTAGGTTTTCCATGTTAGGGTTCTAGGATTTTTACTCTATTGGGTTTAGGGTTTTGGGGGGTTTTCTATGTTCGGGTTTTAGGGTTTTACTTTTTAGGGTTTAGGGTTTAGGATTTCAAGGGTTTAGGGTTTAGGGTTTTAGGGTTAAAGGTTTAGAATTTCAGGGGTTTAGGGTTTTGGGGTTTGGGGTTTTATTGTTAGGGTTTTACGTTTTCCATGCTTGGGTTTAAGGGTTTTACTGTCTAGGTTTTAGGATTTAGGGTTTCAAGGGTTTAGTGTTTAGGGTTTCAAGGGTTTAGTGTTTAGGGTTTTGTGTATAGGGTTTAAAGTTTGGGGTTTTGGGGTTTAAATGTTAGGGTCTTAGGGTTTTACAGATCAGGGTTTAGGGTTTTATAATTTAGGGGTTAGGATTTCAAGGGTTTAGTTTAGGGATTTAGGATTTAAGGTTTAGAATTTAAAGGGTTTAGGGTTTTGGGGTTCCAATGTTAGGGTTTTAGGTTTCCCATGTTAGGGTTCTTGGGATTTACTTTTTATTGTTTAGGGTTTAGAGTTTCGGGTTTTGGGGTTTAAAATTTTAGGGTTTTAGGGTTTATTTATCAGGGTTTAGGGTTTTAGAATTTAGGGTTTAGGATTTCAGGGGTTTAGTGTTTAGGGATTTAGGGTTTAAGGTTTAGAATTTCAAGGGTTTTGGGTTTTGTGGTTTCATTTTTAGGGTTTTAGGTTTTTCCATGCTAGGGTTTTAGGGTTTTTCTTGTCTAGGTTTTAGGGTTTAGGGGTTTGATTTCAAGGGTTTAGGGTTTTGGGGTTCCAATGTTAGGGGAGTTTGGGTTTTTCTTGTTTAGGGTTTAGGGTTTTAAGGTTTCAATGTTAGGGTTTTAGGGTTTTAATTGTTAGGGTTTGGGGGTTTTAGGGTTTTCGGGGGTTCCAATGTTAGGGTTTTAGGTTATCCATGTTAGGGTTCAAGGGTTTTCTGTTTAGTGTTTAGGGTTTAGAATTTGGAGTTTTGGGGTTTAAATGTTAGGGTTTTAGGGTTTTACTTGTTAGGGTTTGGGGTATTTTGGTTTTGGGGTTCCGATTTTAGGGTTTTAGGTTTTCCTTGTTAGGGTTCAAGGGTATTACGGTTTAGTGTTTAGGGTTTTGAGTTTTGGGTTTTGGGGTTTAAATGTTAGGGTTTTTGGGTTTTACTTATCAGGGTTTAGCGTTTTTGAATTTAGGTGTTAGGATTTCAAGGGTTTAGTGTTTAGCGATTTAGGGTTTAAGGTTTAGAATTTCAAGGGTTTAGGGTTTTGGGGTTCCAATGTTACGGTTTTAGGTTTTCTATGTTAGTGTTCTAGGGTTTTACTGTTTTGTGTATAGGGTTTGGGGTTTTGGGGTTTAATTGTTAGGGTCTTAGGGTTTTACTGATCAGGGTTTAGGGTTTTATAATTTAGGGGTTAGGATTTCAAGGGTTTAGTTTAGGGATTTAGGATTTAAGGTTTAGAATTTAAAGGGTTTAGGGTTTTGGGGTTCCAATGTTAGGGTTTTAGGTTTTCTATGTTAGGGTTCTAGGGTTTTACTGTTTTGTGTATAGGGTTTAGAGTTTGGGGTTTTGGGGTTTAAATGTTAGGGTTTTAGGGTTTTACTCATCAGGGTTTGGTGTTTTAGGATTTTGGGTTTAGGATTTCAAGTGTTTAGGGTTTTTGGGTTTCAATATTAGGGTCTTAGGGGTTTTCTTGATTAGGGTTTAGGGTTTTAGGATTTAGTGTTTAGGATTTCAAGGGTTTTGGTTTTTTAGGGTTGAAAGGTTTAGGGTTTTGGGGGTTTGGGGGTTTCATTGTTCGGGTTTTAGGTTTTTGCATGCTAGGGTTTTAGGGGTTTTTCTTGTCTAGGTTTTAGGGTTTAGGGTTTTGGATTTCAAGGGTTTAGACTTTTGGGGTTCCAATGTTAGGGTTTTAGGTTTTTAGGTGTTATGGGTTCTAGGGTTTCTTGTTTAGTGTTTAGTGTTTAGGGTTTAGAGTTTGGGGTTTTGGAGTTTAAATGTTAGGGTTTTAGGGTTTATTTATCGGGGGTTTTTTGTTTTAGAATTTAGAGTTTAGGATTTTAAAGGTTTAGTGTTTAGGGATTTAGGGTATAAGGGTTTAGAATTTCAAGGGTTTAGGGTTTAGGGTTTTGTGGTTTCATTTTTAGGGTTCTAGGTTTTCCATGCTTGGGTTTTAGGGTTTTACTGTCTAGGTTTTAGGGTTTAGGGTTTCATATTTCAAGGGTTTAGGGTTTTGGGGTTCCAATGTTAGGGTTTTTGGGTTTTACTGTTTAGGGTTTAGGGTTTTGAGGTTTCAATGTTAGGGTTTTAGGGTTTTACTTGTTAGGGTTTGGGGTTTTAGGGTTTTGGGGTTCCAATGTTAGGGTTTCAGGTTTTCTATGTTAGGGTTCTAGGGTTTTACTGTTTTGTGTATAGGGTTTAGAGTTTGGAGTTTTGGGGTTTAAATGTTAGGGTTTTAGGGTTTTACTGATCAGGGTTTAGTGTTTTAGGATTTTGGGTTTAGGATTTCAAGTGTTTAGGGTTTTTGGGTTTCAATATTAGGGTCTTAGGGTTTTACTGATTAGGATTTAGGGTTTTAGGATTTAGTGTTTAGGAATTCAAGGGTTTAGGGTTTTAGGGTTAAAGGTTTAGGGTTTTGGGGGTTTGGGGGTATCATTGTTCGGGTTTTAGGTTTTGCATGCTACGGTTTTAGGGTTTTTCTTGTATAGGTTTTAGGGTTTAGGGTTCAGATTTCAAGGGTTTAGACTTTTGGGGATCAATGTTAGGGTTTTAGGTTTTTCGTGTTAGGGTTCTAGGGTTTTTCCTGTTTAGTGTTTAGGGTTTAGAGTTCTGGGGTTTTTGAGTTTAAATGTTAGGGTTTTAGGGTTTATTTATCGGGGTTCGGGGGTTTTAGAATTTAGGGTTTAGGATTTCAAGGGTTTAGTGTTTAGGGATTTAGGGTATAAGGTTTAGAATTTCAAGGGTTTAGGATTTTAGGTTTTGTGGTTTCATTTTTTAGGGTTTTAGGTTTTTCCAAGCTAGGGTTTTAGGGGTTTTTCTTGTCTAGTTTTTAGGGTTTCGATTTCAAGGGTTGGGTTTTAGGTTTTCTATGTTAGTGTTCTAGGGGTTTTTCTTGTTTTGTGTATAGGGTTTAAAGTTTGGGGTTTTGGGGGTTTAAATGTTAGGGTCTTAGGGTTTTTACTGAGATCGGGGGTTTAGGGTTTTATAATTTAGGGGTTAGGATTTCAAGGGTTTAGTTTAGGGATTTAGGATTTAAGGTTTAGAATTTAAAGGGTTTAGGGTTTTGGGGTTCCCGATGTTAGGGTTTTAGGTTTCCCATGTTAGGGTTCTAGGGATTTACTTTTTAGTGTTTAGGGTTTAGAGTTTCGGGTTTTGGGGTTTAAAATTTTAGGGTTTTAGGGTTTATTTATCAGGGTTTAGGGTTTTAGAATTTAGGGTTTAGGATTTCAAGGGTTTAGTGTTTAGGGATTTAGGGTTTAAGGTTTAGAATTTCAAGGGTTTTGGGTTTTGTGGTTTCATTTTTAGGGTTTTAGGTTTTTCCATGCTAGGGTTTACGGGGTTTTTTCTTGTCTAGGTTTTAGGGTTTAGGGTTTCAGATTTCAAGGGTTTAGGGTTTTGGGGTTCCAATGTTAGGGAGTTTGGGTTTTACTGTTTAGGGTTTAGGGTTTTAAGGTTTCAATGTTAGGGTTTTAGGGTTTTACTTGTTAGGGTTTGGGGTTTTAGGGTTTCGGGGTTCCAATGTTAGGGTTTTAGGTTATCCATGTTAGGGTTCAAGGGTTTTCCTGTTTAGTGTTTAGGGTTTAGAATTTGGAGTTTTGGGGGTTTTAAATGTTAGGGTTTTAGGGTTTTTACTTGTTAGGGTTTGGGGTATTTTGGTTTTGGGGTTAGATTTTTAGGGTTTTAGGTTTTTCCTTGTTAGGGTTCAAAGGGTATTCTTGTTTAGTGTTTAGGGGTTTAGAGTTTTGGGTTTTGGGGTTTAAATGTTAGGGTTTTTGGGTTTTACTTATCAGGGTTTAGCGTTTTTGAATTTAGGTGTTAGGATTTCAAGGGTTTAGTGTTTAGCGATTTAGGGTTTAAGGTTTAGAATTTCAAGGGTTTAGGGTTTTGGGGTTCCAATGTTACGGTTTTAGGTTTTCTATGTTAGTGTTCTAGGGTTTTACTGTTTTGTGTATAGGGTTTGGGGTTTTGGGGTTTAATTGTTAGGGTCTTAGGGTTTTACTGATCGGGGTTTAGGGTTTTATAATTTAGGGGTTAGGATTTCAAGGGTTTATTGTTTAGGGATTTAGGGTTTAAGGTTTAGAATTTAAAGGGTTTAGGGTTTTGGGGTTCCAATGTTAGGGTTTTAGGTTTTCCATGTTAGGGTTACAGAGATTTACTTTTTTAGTGTCTAGGGTTTAGAGTTTCGGGTTTTGGGGTTTAAATTTTAGGGTTTTAGGGTTTATTTATCAGGGTTTAGGGTTTAGGATTTCAAGGGTTTAGTGTTTAGGGATTTAGGGTTTAAGGTTTAGAATTTCAAGGTTTAGGGTTTTGTGGTGTCATTTTTAGGGGTTTAGGTTTTCCATGCTAGGGTTTCGGGGGTTTTTCTTGTCTAGGTTTTATGGTTTAGAGTTTGATTTCAAGGGTTTAGGGTTTTTGGGGTTCCAACGTTAGGTAGTTTGGGTTTTTCTTGTTTAGGGTTTAGGGTTTAGGGTTTGGGATTTGAAGGGTCTAGGGATTTAGGGGTTCCAATGTCAGGGTTTTAGGTTTTCCATGTTATGGTTCTAAGGTTTTACTGTTTAAGGTTTTACGGTTTTACTGATTAGGGTTTGGGTTTTAGGATTTAGGATTTAGGATTGCAAGGGTTCAGGGTTTAGGTTTCTAGGGTTTATGGTTTAGAATTTCAAGGGTTTAGCATTTTGGGTTTTGGGATTTCATTGATAGGGTATTAGGTTTCTCATCTTTGGGTTTTAAAGTTTTCTGAGTTTAGGTTTTAGGGTTTAGGGATTCGGATTTCAAGAGTTTAGGGTTTTGGGGGTTCCGATGTTAGGGTTTTAGGTTTTCCATGTTAGGGTTCTAGGATTTTACTCTATTGGGTTTAGGGTTTTGGGGTTTCTATGTTCGGGTTTTAGGGTTTTACTTTTTAGGGTTTAGGGTTTAGGATTTCAAGGGTTTAGGGTTTAGGGTTTTAGGGTTAAAGGTTTAGAATTTCGGGGGGTTTAGGGTTTTGGGGTTTGGGGGTTTTTATTGTTAGGGTTTTACGTTTTCCATGCTTGGGTTTAAGGGGGTTTTTCTTGTCTAGGTTTTAGGATTTAGGGTTTCAGATTTCAAGGGTTTAGGGTTTTGGGGTTCCAATGTTTGGGTTTTAGGTTTCCATGTTAGGGTTGTAGGGTTTTACTGTTTAGGGTTTAGGGTTTAGAATTTAGGGTTTTGGGGTTTCAATGTTAGGGTTTTAGTGTTTTACTTGTTAGGGTTTGGGGTTTTATTTTTTTGGGGTTCCAATGTTAGGGTTTTAAGTTTTCCATGTTAGGGTTTTAGGGTTTTACTGTTTAGTGTTTAGGGTTTAGAGTTTGGGGTTTTGGGGTTTAAATGTTAGGGTTTTATGGTTTTACTTATCAGGGTTTAGGGTTTAGGATTTCAAGGGTTTAGTGTTTAGAGATTTAGGGTTTAGGTTTAGAATTTCAAAGGTTTAGAGTTTTGGGGTTCGAATGGTAGGGTTTTAGGTTTTCTATGTTAGGGTTCTAGGGTTTTACTGTTTAGTGTTTAGGGGTTAGAGTTTGGGGTTTTTGGGGTTTAAATGTTAGGGTTTTAGGGTTTTACTTATCAGGGTTTAGGGTTTTCGAATTTAGGGTTTAGGATTTCAAAGGTTTAGTGTCTAGGGATTTAGGGTTTAAGGATTAGAATTTTAAAGGGTTTAGGGTTTTGGGGTTCCAATGTTAGGGTTTTAGGTTTTCTATGTTAGGGTTCTAGGGTTTTACTGTTTTGTGTATAGGGTTTAGAGTTTGGGGTTTAAATGTTAGGGTTTTAGGGTTTTACTGATCAGGGTTTGGTGTTTTAGGATTTTGGGTTTAGGATTTCAAGTGTTTAGGGTTTTTGGGTTTCAATATTAGGGTCTTAGGGGTTTTTTCTTGATGAGGGTGTAGGGTTTTAGGATTTAGTGTTTAGGATTTCAAGGGTTTAGGGTTTTAGGGTTAAAGGTTTAGGGTTTTGGGGGTTTGGGGGTTTCATTGTTCGGGTTTTAGGTTTTTGCATGCGAGGGTTTTAGGGGTTTTTCTTGTCTAGGTTTTAGGGTTTAGGGTTTGATTTCAAGGGTTTAGACTTTTGGGGTTCCAGATGTTAGGGTTTTAGGTTTTTCAGTGTTAGGGTTCTAGGGTTTTCACGGTTTAGTGTTTAGGGTTTAGAGTTTGGGGTTTTGGAGTTTAAATGTTAGGGTTTTAGGGTTTATTTATCAGGGTTTAGGGTTTTCGAATTTAGGGTTTAGGATTTCAAGGGTTTAGTGTTTAGGGATTTAGGGTTTATGGCTTAGAATTTCAGGTGTTTAGGGTTTTCATTTTGTGGTTCCAATGTTAGGGTTGTTGGGTTTTACTGTTTAGGGTTTAGGGTTTTGGGGTTTCAATGTTAGGGTTTTAGGGTTTTACTTGTTAGGGTTTAGGGTTTTAGGGTTTTGGGGTTCCAATGTTAGGCTTTTAGGTTTTCCATGTTAGGGTTCAAGGGTTTTACTGTTTAGTGTTTAGGGTTTAGACTTTGGGGTTTTGGGGTTTAAATGTTAGGGTTTTAGGGTTTTACTTATCAGGGTTTAGGGTTTTCGAATTTAGGGTTTAGGATTTCAGGGGTTTAGTGTTTAGGGATTTAGGGTTTAAGGTTTAGAATTTCAAGGGTTTAGGGTTTTGGGTTTTGTGGTTTCATTGTTAGGATTTTAAGTTTTCCATGCTAGGGTTTTAGGGTTTTACTGTTTAGGTTTTAGGGTTTAGGGTTTCGGCTTTGAAGGGTCTAGGGATTTGGGGTTCCAACGTCAGGGTTTTAGGTTTTCCATGTTATGGTTCTAAGGTTTTACTTGTTTAAGGCTTTACGATTTTTCTTGATTAGGGCTAGGGTTTTAGGATTTAGGGTTTAGGATTGCAAGGGTTCGGGGGTTTAGGTTTCTAGGGTTTATGGTTTAGAATTTCAAGGGTTTAGCGTTTTGGGTTTTGGGATTTCATTGATAGGGTATTAGGTTTCCCATGCTGGGTTTTAAGGTTTTACAGTTTAGGTTTTAGGGTTTAGGGATTCGGATTTCAAGAGTTTAGGGTTTTGGGGTTCCAATGTTAGGGTTTTGGGTTTTCCATGTTAGGGTTCTAGGATTTTACTCTATTGGGTTTAGGGTTTTGGGGTTTCTATGTTAGGGTTTTAGGGTTTTACTTGTTAGGGTTTGGGGTTTAGGATTTCAAGGGTTTAGGGTTTAGGGTTTTGGGGTTAAAGGTTTAGAATTTCAGGGGTTTAGGGTTTTGGGGTTTGGGGTTTTATTGTTAGGGTTTTACGTTTTCCATGCTTGGGTTTAAGGGTTTTACTGTCCAGGTTTCAGGATTTAGGGTTTCAGATTTCAAGGGTTTAGGGTTTTGGGGTTCCAATGTTAGGGAGTTTGGGTTTTACTGTTTAGGGTTTAGGGTTTTAAGGTTTCAATGTTAGGGTTTTAGGGTTTTACTTGTTAGGGTTTGGGGTTTTAGGGTTTCGGGGTTCCAATGTTAGGGTTTTAGGTTATCCATGTTAGGGTTCAAGGGTTTTCCTGTTTAGTGTTTAGGGTTTAGAATTTGGAGTTTTGGGGTTTAAATGTTAGGGTTTTAGGGTTTTACTTGTTAGGGTTTGGGGTATTTTGGTTTTGGGGTTCCGATTTTAGGGTTTTAGGTTTTCCTTGTTAGGGTTCAAGGGTATTACTGTTTAGTGTTTAGGGTTTAGAGTTTGGGGTTTTGGGGTTTAAATGTTAGGGTTTTTGGGTTTTACTTATCAGGGTTTAGCGTTTTTGAATTTAGGTGTTAGGATTTCAAGGGTTTAGTGTTTAGCGATTTAGGGTTTAAGGTTTAGAATTTCAAGGGTTTAGGGTTTTGGGGTTCCAATGTTACGGTTTTAGGTTTTCTATGTTAGTGTTCTAGGGTTTTACTGTTTTGTGTATAGGGTTTGGGGTTTTGGGGTTTAATTGTTAGGGTCTTAGGGTTTTACTGATCAGGGTTTAGGGTTTTATAATTTAGGGGTTAGGATTTCAAGGGTTTATTGTTTAGGGATTTAGGGTTTAAGGTTTAGAATTTAAAGGGTTTAGGGTTTTGGGGTTCCAATGTTAGGGTTTTAGGTTTTCCATGTTAGGGTTCTAGAGATTTACTTTTTAGTGTCTAGGGTTTAGAGTTTCGGGTTTTGGGGTTTAAATTTTAGGGTTTTAGGGTTTATTTATCAGGGTTTAGGGTTTAGGATTTCAAGGGTTTAGTGTTTAGGGATTTAGGGTTTAAGGTTTAGAATTTCAAGGTTTAGGGTTTTGTGGTGTCATTTTTTAGGGGTTTTAGGTTTTCCATGCTAGGGTTTCGAGGGTTTTTCTTGTCTAGGTTTTATGGTTTAGAGTTTCAGATTTCAAGGGTTTTGGGTTTTGGGGTTCCAACGTTAGGTAGTTTGGGTTTTACTGTTTAGGGTTTAGGGTTTCGGATTTGAAGCGTCTAGGGATTTAGGGTTCCAATGTCGGGGTTTTAGGTTTTCCATGTTATGGTTCTAAGGTTTTTACTTGTTTAAGGTTTTCACGGTTTTTCTTGATTAGGGTTTGGGTTTTAGGATTTAGGATTTAGGATTGCAAGGGTTCGGGGGTTTAGGTTTCTAGGGTTTATGGTTTAGAATTTCAAGGGTTTAGCATTTTGGGTTTTGGGATTTCATTGATAGGGTATTAGGTTTCCCATCTTTGGGTTTTTAAAGTTTCTGAGTTTAGGTTTTAGGGTTTAGGGATTCGGATTTCAAGAGTTTAGGGTTTTGGGGTTCCAATGTTAGGGTTTTAGGTTTTCCATGTTAGGGTTCTAGGATTTTTACTCTATTGGGTTTAGGGTTTTGGGGGTTTCTATGTTCGGGTTTTAGGGTTTTACTTTTTTAGGGTTTAGGGTTTAGGATTTCAAGGGTTTAGGGTTTAGGGTTTTAGGGTTAAAGGTTTAGAATTTCGGGGGTTTAGGGTTTTGGGGTTTGGGGGTTTTTATTGTTAGGGTTTTACGTTTTCCATGCTTGGGTTTAAGGGGGTTTTCTTGTCTAGGTTTTAGGATTTAGGGGTTTGATTTCAAGGGTTTAGGGTTTTGGGGTTCCAATGTTTGGGTTTTAGGTTTCCATGTTAGGGTTGTAGGGGTTTTTTCTTGTTTAGGGTTTAGGGTTTAGAATTTAGGGTTTTGGGGGTTTCAATGTTAGGGTTTTAGTGTTTTACTTGTTAGGGTTTGGGGTTTTATTTTTTTGGGGTTCCAATGTTAGGGTTTTAAGTTTTCCATGTTAGGGTTTTAGGGGTTTTCTTGTTTAGTGTTTAGGGTTTAGAGTTTGGGGTTTTGGGGTTTAAATGTTAGGGTTTTATGGTTTTACTTATCAGGGTTTAGGGTTTAGGATTTCAAGGGTTTAGTGTTTAGAGATTTAGGGTTTAGGTTTAGAATTTCAAAGGTTTAGAGTTTTGGGGTTCCAATGGTAGGGTTTTAGGTTTTCTATGTTAGGGTTCTAGGGTTTCTTGTTTAGTGTTTAGGGGGTTAGAGTTTGGGGTTTTTGGGGTTTAAATGTTAGGGTTTTAGGGTTTTACTTATCAGGGTTTAGGGTTTTCGAATTTAGGGTTTAGGATTTCAAAGGTTTAGTGTTTAGGGATTTAGGGTTTAAGGTTTAGAATTTTAAAGGGTTTAGGGTTTTGGGGGTTCCAATGTTAGGGTTTTAGGTTTTCTATGTTAGGGTTCTAGGGTTTCTTGTTTTGTGTATAGGGTTTAGAGTTTGGGGTTTTGGGGGTTTAAATGTTAGGGTTTTAGGGGTTTTACTTATCGGGGTTTGGTGTTTTAGGATTTTGGGTTTAGGATTTCAAGTGTTTAGGGGTTTTTGGGTTTCAATATTAGGGTCTTAGGGGTTTTGCTTGATGAGGGTGTAGGGTTTTAGGATTTAGTGTTTAGGATTTCAAGGGTTTAGGGTTTTAGGGTTAAAGGTTTAGGGTTTTGGGGTTTGGGGTTTCATTGTTCGGGTTTTAGGTTTTGCATGCGAGGGTTTTAGGGTTTTACTGTCTAGGTTTTAGGGTTTAGGGTTTCAGATTTCAAGGGTTTAGACTTTTGGGGTTCCAATGTTAAGGTTTTAGGTTTTCCGTGTTAGGGTTCTAGGGTTTTACAGTTTAGTGTTTAGGGTTTAGAGTTTGGGGTTTTGGAGTTTAAATGTTAGGGTTTTAGGGTTTATTTATCAGGGTTTAGGGTTTTCGAATTTAGGGTTTAGGATTTCAAGGGTTTAGTGTTTAGGGATTTAGGCTTTATGGTTTAGAATTTCAGGTGTTTAGGGTTTTCATTTTGTGGTTCCAATGTTGGGGTTGTTGGGTTTTACTGTTTAGGGTTTAGGGTTTTGGGGTTTCAATGTTAGGGTTTTAGGGTTTTACTTGTTAGGGTTTAGGGTTTTAGGGTTTTGGGGTTCCAATGTTAGGCTTTTAGGTTTTCCATGTTAGGGTTCAAGGGTTTTACTGTTTAGTGTTTAGGGTTTAGACTTTGGGGTTTTGGGGTTTAAATGTTAGGGTTTTAGGGTTTTACTTATCAGGGTTTAGGGTTTTCGAATTTAGGGTTTAGGATTTCAGGGGTTTAGTGTTGAGGGATTTAGGGTTTAAGGGTTAGAATTTCAAGGGTTTAGGGTTTTGGGTTTTGTGGTTTCATTGTTAGGATTTTAAGTTTTCCATGCTAGGGTTTTAGGGTTTTACTGTTTAGGTTTTAGGGTTTAGGGTTTCGGCTTTGAAGGGTCTAGGGATTTGGGGTTCCAACGTCGGGGGTTTTAGGTTTTCCATGTTATGGTTCTAAGGTTTTACTGTTTAAGGCTTTACGATTTTACTGATTAGGGCTAGGGTTTTAGGATTTAGGGTTTAGGATTGCAAGGGTTCAGGGTTTAGGTTTCTAGGGTTTATGGTTTAGAATTTCAAGGGTTTAGCGTTTTGGGTTTTGGGATTTCATTGATAGGGTATTAGGTTTCCCATGCTGGGTTTTAAGGTTTTACAGTTTAGGTTTTAGGGTTTAGGGATTCGGATTTCAAGAGTTTAGGGTTTTGGGGTTCCAATGTTAGGGTTTTGGGTTTTCCATGTTAGGGTTCTAGGATTTTACTCTATTGGGTTTAGGGTTTTGGGGTTTCTATGTTAGGGTTTTAGGGTTTTACTTGTTAGGGTTTGGGGTTTAGGATTTCAAGGGTTTAGGGTTTAGGGTTTTGGGGTTAAAGGTTTAGAATTTCAGGGGTTTAGGGTTTTGGGGTTTGGGGTTTTATTGTTAGGGTTTTACGTTTTCCATGCTTGGGTTTAAGGGTTTTACTGTCCAGGTTCCAGGATTTAGGGTTTCAGATTTCAAGGGTTTAGGGTTTTGGGGTTCCAATGTTAGGGTTTTAGGTTTCCATGTATGGGTTGTAGGGTTTTACTGTTTAGGGTTTAGGGTTTAGAATTTAGGGTTTTGGGGTTTCAATGTTAGGGTTTTAGTGTTTTACTTGTTAGGGTTTGGGGTTTTAGTGTTTTGGGGTTCCAATGTTAGGGTTTTAAGTTTTCCATGTTAGGGTTTTCGGGTTTTACTGTTTAGTGTTTAGGGTTTAGAGTTTGGGGTTTTGGGGTTTAAATGTTAGGGTTTTATGGGGTTTAAATGTTAGGGTTTTAGGGTTTTACTTATCAGGGTCTAGGGTTTTCGAATTTAGGATTTAGGATTTCAAGGGTTTAGTGTTTAGGGATTTAGGGTTTAAGGTTTAGAATTTTAAAGGGTTTAGGGTTTTGGGGTTCCAATGTTAGGGTTTTAGGTTTTCTATGTTAGGGTTCTAGGGTTTTACTGTTTTGTGTATAGGGTTTAGAGTTTGGGGTTTTGGGGTTTAAATGTTAGGGTTTTAGGGTTTTACTCATCAGGGTTTGGTGTTTTAGGATTTTGGGTTTAGGATTTCAAGTGTTTAGGGTTTTTGGGTTCCAATATTAGGGTCTTAGGGTTTTACTGATTAGGGTTTAGGGTTTTAGGATTTAGTGTTTAGGATTTCAAGGGTTTTGGTTTTTAGGGTTGAAGGTTTAGGGTTTTGGGGTTTGGGGTTTCATTGTTCGGGTTTTAGGTTTTGCATGCTAGGGTTTTAGGGTTTTACTGTCTAGGTTTTAGGGTTTAGGGTTTCAGATTTCAAGGGTTTAGACTTTTGGGGTTCCAATGTTAGGGTTTTAGGTTTTCCGTGTTATGGTTCTAGGGTTTTACTGTTTAGTGTTTAGTGTTTAGGGTTTAGAGTTTGGGGTTTTGGAGTTTAAATGTTAGGGTTTTAGGGTTTATTTATCAGGGTTTTTTGTTTTAGAATTTAGAGTTTAGGATTTTAAAGGTTTAGTGTTTAGGGATTTAGGGTATAGGGTTTAGAATTTCAAGGGTTTAGGGTTTAGGGTTTTGTGGTTTCATTTTTTAGGGTTCTAGGTTTTTCCATGCTTGGGTTTTAGGGTTTTACTATCTAGGTTTTAGGGTTTAGGGTTTCATATTTCAAGGGTTTAGGGTTTTGGGGTTCCAATGTTAGGGTTTTTTGGTTTTACTGTTTAGGGTTTAGGGTTTTGAGGTTTCAATGTTAGGGTTTTAGGGTTTTACTTGTTAGGGTTTGGGGTTTTAGGGTTTTGGGGTTCCAATGTTAGGGTTTCAGGTTTTCTATGTTAGGGTTCTAGGGTTTTACTGTTTTGTGTATAGGGTTTAGTGTTTGGAGTTTTGGGGTTTAAATGTTAGGGTTTTAGGGGTTTTCTTGATCGGGGGTTTAGTGTTTTAGGATTTTGGGTTTAGGATTTCAAGTGTTTAGGGTTTTTGGGTTTCAATATTAGGGTCTTAGGGTTTCTGATTAGTATTTAGGGTTTTAGGATTTCTTGTTTAGGAATTCAAGGGTTTAGGGTTTTTAGGGTTAAAGGTTTAGGGTTTTGGGGTTTGGGGTATCATTGTTCGGGTTTTAGGTTTTTGCATGCTACGGTTTTAGGGGTTTTTCTTGTATAGGTTTTAGGGTTTAGGGTTTTGATTTCAAGGGTTTAGACTTTTGGGGATCGATGTTAGGGTTTTAGGTTTTTCAGTGTTAGGGTTCTAGGGTTTTTTCTTGTTTAGTGTTTAGGGTTTAGAGTTCGGGGGTTTTTGAGTTTAAATGTTAGGGTTTTAGGGTTTATTTATCGGGGTTCGGGGTTTTAGAATTTAGGGTTTAGGATTTCAAGGGTTTAGTGTTTAGGGATTTAGGGTATAAGGTTTAGAATTTCAAGGGTTTTGGGTTTTGTGGTTTCATTTTTAGGGTTTTAGGTTTTCCATGCTAGGGTTTCTGGGTTTTACTGTCTAGGTTTTAGGGTTTAGGGTTTCAGATTTCAAGGGTTTAGGGTTTTGGGGTTCCAATGTTAGGGAGTTTGGGGTTTTTCTTGTTTAGGGTTTAGGGTTTTAAGGTTTTCAATGTTAGGGTTTTAGGGTTTTACTTGTTAGGGTTTGGGGTTTTAGGGTTTCGGGGTTCCGTTGTTAGGGTTTTAGGTTATCCATGTTAGGGTTCAAGGGTTTTCCTGTTTAGTGTTTAGGGTTTAGAATTTGGAGTTTTGGGGTTTAAATGTTAGGGTTTTAGGGTTTTACTTGTTAGGGTTTGGGGTATTTTGGTTTTGGGGTTCCGATTTTAGGGTTTTAGGTTTTCCTTGTTAGGGTTCAAGGGTATTACTGTTTAGTGTTTAGGGTTTAGAGTTTGGGGTTTTGGGGTTTAAATGTTAGGGTTTTATGGTTTTACTTATCAGGGTTTAGGGTTTAGGATTTCAAGGGTTTAGTGTTTAGAGATTTAGGGTTTAGGTTTAGAATTTCAAAGGTTTAGAGTTTTGGGGTTCCAATGGTAGGGTTTTAGGTTTTCTATGTTAGGGTTCTAGGGTTTTACTGTTTAGTGTTTAGGGGTTAGAGTTTGGGGTTTTTGGGGTTTAAATGTTAGGGTTTTAGGGTTTTACTTATCAGGGTTTAGGGTTTTCGAATTTAGGGTTTAGGATTTCAAAGGTTTAGTGTTTAGGGATTTAGGGTTTAAGGTTTAGAATATTAAAGGGTTTAGGGTTTTGGGGTTCCAATGTTAGGGTTTTAGGTTTTCTATGTTAGGGTTCTAGGGTTTTACTGTTTTGTGTATAGGGTTTAGAGTTTGGGGTTTTGGGGTTTAAATGTTAGGGTTTTAGGGTTTTACTCATCAGGGTTTGGTGTTTTAGGATTTTAGGATTAGGATTTCAAGTGTTTAGGGTTTTTGGGTTCCAATATTAGGGTCTTAGGGTTTTACTGATTAGGGTTTAGGGTTTTAGGATTTAGTGTTTAGGATTTCAAGGGTTTTGGTTTTTAGGGTTGAAGGTTTAGGGTTTTGGGGTTTGGGGTTTCATTGTTCGGGTTTTAGGTTTTGCATGCTAGGGTTTTAGGGTTTTACTGTCTAGGTTTTAGGGTTTAGGGTTTCAGATTTCAAGGGTTTAGACTTTTGGGGTTCCAATGTTAGGGTTTTAGGTTTTCCGTGTTATGGTTCTAGGGTTTTACTGTTTAGTGTTTAGGGTTTAGAGTTTGGGGTTTTGGAGTTTAAATGTTAGGGTTTTAGGGTTTATTTATCAGGGTTTAGGGTTTTAGAATTTAGGGTTTAGGATTTCAAGGGTTTAGTGTTTAGGGATTTAGGGTATAGGGTTTAGAATTTCAAGGGTTTAGGGTTTAGGGTTTTGTGGTTTCATTTTTAGGGTTCTAGGTTTTTCCATGCTTGGGTTTTAGGGGTTTTTCTTGTCTAGGTTTTAGGGTTTAGGGTTTCATATTTCAAGGGTTTAGGGTTTTGGGGTTCCAATGTTAGGGTTTTTTGGTTTTACTGCTTAGGGTTTAGGGTTTTGAGGTTTCAATGTTAGGGTTTCAGGTTTTCTATGTTAGGGTTCTAGGGTTTTACTGTTTTGTGTATAGGGTTTAGTGTTTGGAGTTTTGGGGTTTAAATGTTAGGGTTTTACTGATCAGGGTTTAGTGTTTTAGGATTTTGGGTTTAGGATTTCAAGTGTTTAGGGTTTTTGGGTTTCAATATTAGGGTCTTAGGGTTTCTGATTAGTATTTAGGGTTTTAGGATTTAGTGTTTAGGAATTCAAGGGTTTAGGGTTTTAGGGTTAAAGGTTTAGGGTTTTGGGGGTTTGGGGGTATCATTGTTCGGGTTTTAGGTTTTGCATGCTACGGGTTTTAGGGTTTTTCTTGTATAGGTTTTAGGGTTTAGGGTTTGATTTCAAGGGTTTAGACTTTTGGGGATCGAT
This sequence comes from Catharanthus roseus, assembly GCA_028651295.1. Classification (NCBI taxonomy): domain Eukaryota; kingdom Viridiplantae; phylum Streptophyta; class Magnoliopsida; order Gentianales; family Apocynaceae; genus Catharanthus; species Catharanthus roseus. The sequence continues at coordinate 50,330 of JAPQWS010000143.1, forward strand.
GTTAGGGTTTTAGGTTTTTAGGTGTTAGGGTTCTAGGGGTTTTTCTTGTTTAGTGTTTAGGGTTTAGAGTTCGGGGTTTTGAGTTTAAATGTTAGGGTTTTAGGGTTTATTTATCGGGGTTTCGGGGTTTTAGAATTTAGGGTTTAGGATTTCAAGGGTTTAGTGTTTAGGGATTTAGGGTATAAGGTTTAGAATTTCAAGGGTTTAGGATTTTAGGTTTTGTGGTTTCATTTTTAGGGTTTTAGGTTTTTCCAAGCTAGGGTTTTAGGGGTTTTTCTTGTCTAGTTTTTAGGGTTTGATTTCAAGGGTTGGGTTTTTAGGTTTTCTATGTTAGTGTTCTAGGGTTTTACTGTTTTGTGTATAGGGTTTAAAGTTTGGGGTTTTGGGGTTCAAATGTTAGGGTCTTAGGGTTTTACAGATCAGGGTTTAGGGTTTTATAATTTAGGGGTTAGGATTTCAAGGGTTTAGTTTAGGGATTTAGGATTTAAGGTTTAGAATTTAAAGGGTTTTGGGTTTTGGGGTTCCAATGTTAGGGTTTTAGGTTTCCCATGTTAGGGTTCTAGGGATTTACTTTTTAGTGTTTAGGGTTTAGAGTTTCGGGTTTTGGGGTTTAAAATTTTAGGGTTTTAGGGTTTATTTATCAGGGTTTAGGGTTTTAGAATTTAGGGTTTAGGATTTCAAGGGTTTAGTGTTTAGGGATTTAGGGTTTAAGGTTTAGAATTTCAAGGGTTTTGGGTTTTGTGGTTTCATTTTTTAGGGTTTTGGTTTTCCCATGTAAGGGTTTTGGGGTTTTCCTGTAGAGGTTAGGGTTTAGGGGGTTTCAGATTTCAAGGGTTTAGGGTTTTGGGGTTCCAATGTTAGGGAGTTTGGGTTTTACTGTTTAGGGTTTAGGGTTTTAAGGTTTCAATGTTAGGGTTTTAGGGTTTTACTTGTTAGGGTTTGGGGTTTTAGGGTTTCGGGGTTCCAATGTTAGGGTTTTAGGTTATCCATGTTAGGGTTCAAGGGTTTTCCTGTTTAGTGTTTAGGGTTTAGAATTTGGAGTTTTGGGGTTTAAATGTTAGGGTTTTAGGGTTTTACTTGTTAGGGTTTGGGGTATTTTGGTTTTGGGGTTAGATTTTAGGGTTTTAGGTTTTCCTTGTTAGGGTTCAAAGGGTATTCTTGTTTAGTGTTTAGGGTTTAGAGTTTGGGGTTTTGGGGGTTTTAAATGTTAGGGTTTTTAGGGTTTTACTTATCGGGGTTTAGCGTTTTTGAATTTAGGTGTTAGGATTTCAAGGGTTTAGTGTTTAGCGATTTAGGGTTTAAGGTTTAGAATTTCAAGGGTTTAGGGTTTTGGGGTTCCAGATGTTACGGGTTTTAGGTTTTCTATGTTAGTGTTCTAGGGTTTTACTGTTTTGTGTATAGGGTTTGGGGTTTTGGGGTTTAATTGTTAGGGTCTTAGGGTTTTACTGATCAGGGTTTAGGGTTTTATAATTTAGGGGTTAGGATTTCAAGGGTTTATTGTTTAGGGATTTAGGGTTTAAGGTTTAGAATTTAAAGGGTTTAGGGTTTTGGGGTTCCAATGTTAGGGTTTTAGGTTTTCCATGTTAGGGTTCTAGAGATTTACTTTTTAGTGTCTAGGGTTTAGAGTTTCGGGTTTTGGGGTTTAAATTTTAGGGTTTTAGGGTTTATTTATCAGGGTTTAGGGTTTTAGAATTTAGGGTTTAGGATTTCAAGGGTTTAGTGTTTAGGGATTTAGGGTTTAAGGTTTAGAATTTCAAGGGTTTAGGGTTTTGTGGTGTCATTTTTAGGGTTTTAGGTTTTCCATGCTAGGGTTTCAGGGTTTTACTGTCTAGGTTTTATGGTTTAGAGTTTCAGATTTCAAGGGTTTAGGGTTTTGGGGTTCCAACGTTAGGTAGTTTGGGTTTTACTGTTTAGGGTTTAGGGTTTAGGGTTTCGGATTTGAAGGGTCTAGGGATTTGGGGTTCCAATGTCAGGGTTTTAGGTTTTCCATGTTATGGTTCTAAGGTTTTACTGTTTAAGGTTTTACGGTTTTACTGATTAGGGTTTGGGTTTTAGGATTTAGGATTTAGGATTGCAAGGGTTCAGGGTTTAGGTTTCTAGGGTTTATGGTTTAGAATTTCAAGGGTTTAGCATTTTGGGTTTTGGGATTTCATTGATAGGGTATTAGGTTTCTCATGCTGGGTTTTAAAGTTTTACAGTTTAGGTTTTAGGGTTTAGGGATTCGGATTTCAAGAGTTTAGGGTTTTGGGGGTTCCCGATGTTAGGGTTTTAGGTTTTCCATGTTAGGGTTCTAGGATTTTACTCTATTGGGTTTAGGGTTTTGGGGGTTTCTATGTTCGGGTTTTAGGGTTTTACTTTTTTAGGGTTTAGGGTTTAGGATTTCAAGGGTTTAGGGGTTTAGGGTTTTAGGGTTAAAGGTTTAGAATTTCGGGGGTTTAGGGTTTTGGGGTTTGGGGGTTTTTATTGTTAGGGTTTTCACGTTTTCCATGCTTGGGTTTAAGGGGGTTTTTCTTGTCTAGGTTTTAGGATTTAGGGGTTTGATTTCAAGGGTTTAGGGTTTTGGGGTTCCAATGTTTGGGTTTTAGGTTTCCATGTTAGGGTTGTAGGGTTTTACTGTTTAGGGTTTAGGGTTTAGAATTTAGGGTTTTGGGGTTTCAATGTTAGGGTTTTAGTGTTTTACTTGTTAGGGTTTGGGGTTTTATTTTTTTGGGGTTCCAATGTTAGGGTTTTAAGTTTTCCATGTTAGGGTTTTAGGGTTTTCCTGTTTAGTGTTTAGGGTTTAGAGTTTGGGGTTTTGGGGGTTTTAAATGTTAGGGTTTTATGGTTTTACTTATCGGGGGTTTAGGGTTTAGGGATTTCAAGGGTTTAGTGTTTAGAGATTTAGGGTTTAGGTTTAGAATTTCAAAGGTTTAGAGTTTTGGGGTTCGAATGGTAGGGTTTTAGGTTTTCTATGTTAGGGTTCTAGGGTTTTACTGTTTAGTGTTTAGGGGTTAGAGTTTGGGGTTTTTGGGGTTTAAATGTTAGGGTTTTAGGGTTTTACTTATCGGGGTTTAGGGTTTTGAATTTAGGGTTTAGGATTTCAAAGGTTTAGTGTTTAGGGATTTAGGGTTTAAGGATTAGAATTTTAAAGGGTTTAGGGTTTTGGGGTTCCAATGTTAGGGTTTTAGGTTTTCTATGTTAGGGTTCTAGGGTTTCTTGTTTTGTGTATAGGGTTTAGAGTTTGGGGTTTTGGGGGTTTAAATGTTAGGGTTTTAGGGGTTTTTCTTGATCGGGGTTTGGTGTTTTAGGATTTTGGGTTTAGGATTTCAAGTGTTTAGGGTTTTTGGGTTTCAATATTAGGGTCTTAGGGGTTTTCTGCGATGAGGGTGTAGGGTTTTAGGATTTAGTGTTTAGGATTTCAAGGGTTTAGGGTTTTAGGGTTAAAGGTTTAGGGTTTTGGGGTTTGGGGGTTTCATTGTTCGGGTTTTAGGTTTTGCATGCGAGGGTTTTAGGGTTTTTCTTGTCTAGGTTTTAGGGTTTAGGGTTTGATTTCAAGGGTTTAGACTTTTGGGGTTCCCAGATGTTAGGGTTTTAGGTTTTCAGTGTTAGGGTTCTAGGGTTTTCTTGTTTAGTGTTTAGGGTTTAGAGTTTGGGGTTTTGGAGTTTAAATGTTAGGGTTTTAGGGTTTATTTATCGGGGTTTAGGGTTTTGAATTTAGGGTTTAGGATTTCAAGGGTTTAGTGTTTAGGGATTTAGGGTTTATGGTTTAGAATTTCGGGTGTTTAGGGTTTTCATTTTGTGGTTCCAATGTTAGGGTTGTTGGGTTTTTTCTTGTTTAGGGTTTAGGGTTTTGGGGTTTTCAATGTTAGGGTTTTAGGGTTTTACTTGTTAGGGTTTAGGGTTTTAGGGTTTTGGGGTTCCAATGTTAGGCTTTTAGGTTTTCCATGTTAGGGTTCAAGGGTTTTACTGTTTAGTGTTTAGGGTTTAGACTTTGGGGTTTTGGGGGTTTTAAATGTTAGGGTTTTAGGGTTTTACTTATCGGGGTTTAGGGTTTTGAATTTAGGGTTTAGGATTTCGAGGGGTTTAGTGTTTAGGGATTTAGGGTTTAAGGTTTAGAAATTTCAAGGGTTTAGGGTTTTGGGTTTTGTGGTTTCATTGTTAGGATTTTTAAGTTTTCCATGCTAGGGTTTTAGGGTTTTACTGTTTAGGTTTTAGGGTTTAGGGTTTCGGCTTTGAAGGGTCTAGGGATTTGGGGTTCCAACGTCAGGGTTTTAGGTTTTCCATGTTATGGTTCTAAGGTTTTACTGTTTAAGGCTTTACGATTTTACTGATTAGGGCTAGGGTTTTAGGATTTAGGGTTTAGGATTGCAAGGGTTCAGGGTTTAGGTTTCTAGGGTTTATGGTTTAGAATTTCAAGGGTTTAGCGTTTTGGGTTTTGGGATTTCATTGATAGGGTATTAGGTTTCCCATGCTGGGTTTTAAGGTTTTACAGTTTAGGTTTTAGGGTTTAGGGATTCGGATTTCAAGAGTTTAGGGTTTTGGGGTTCCAATGTTAGGGTTTTGGGTTTTCCATGTTAGGGTTCTAGGATTTTACTCTATTGGGTTTAGGGTTTTGGGGTTTCTATGTTAGGGTTTTAGGGTTTTACTTGTTAGGGTTTGGGGTTTAGGATTTCAAGGGTTTAGGGTTTAGGGTTTTGGGGTTAAAGGTTTAGAATTTCAGGGGTTTAGGGTTTTGGGGTTTGGGGTTTTATTGTTAGGGTTTTACGTTTTCCATGCTTGGGTTTAAGGGGTTTTCTTGTCCAGGGTTTCGAGATTTAGGGTTTGATTTCAAGGGTTTAGGGTTTTGGGGTTCCAATGTTAGGGTTTTAGGTTTCCATGTATGGGTTGTAGGGTTTTACTGTTTAGGGTTTAGGGTTTAGAATTTAGGGTTTTGGGGTTTCAATGTTAGGGTTTTAGTGTTTTACTTGTTAGGGTTTGGGGTTTTAGTGTTTTGGGGTTCCAATGTTAGGGTTTTAAGTTTTCCATGTTAGGGTTTTCGGGTTTTACTGTTTAGTGTTTAGGGTTTAGAGTTTGGGGTTTTGGGGTTTAAATGTTAGGGTTTTATGGGGGTTTAAATGTTAGGGTTTTAGGGGTTTTACTTATCGGGGGTCTAGGGTTTTCGAATTTAGGGTTTAGGATTTCAAGGGTTTAGTGTTTAGGGATTTAGGGTTTAAGGTTTAGAATTTTAAAGGGTTTAGGGTTTTGGGGTTCCAATGTTAGGGTTTTAGGTTTTCTATGTTAGGGTTCTAGGGTTTTACTGTTTTGTGTATAGGGTTTAGAGTTTGGGGTTTTGGGGTTTAAATGTTAGGGTTTTAGGGTTTTACTCATCAGGGTTTGGTGTTTTAGGATTTTGGGTTTAGGATTTCAAGTGTTTAGGGTTTTTGGGTTTCAATATTAGGGTCTTAGGGTTTTACTGATTAGGGTTTAGGGTTTTAGGATTTAGTGTTTAGGATTTCAAGGGTTTTGGTTTTTAGGGTTAAAGGTTTAGGGTTTTGGGGTTTGGGGTTTCATTGTTCGGGTTTTAGGTTTTGCATGCTAGGGTTTTAGGGTTTTACTGTCTAGGTTTTAGGGTTTAGGGTTTCAGATTTCAAGGGTTTAGACTTTTGGGGTTCCAATGTTAGGGTTTTAGGTTTTCCGTGTTAGGGTTCTAGGGTTTTACTGTTTAGTGTTTAGGGTTTAGAGTTTGGGGTTTTGGAGTTTAAATGTTAGGGTTTTAGGGTTTATTTATCAGGGTTTTTTGTTTTAGAATTTAGAGTTTAGGATTTTAAAGGTTTAGTGTTTAGGGATTTAGGGTATAAGGTTTAGAATTTCAAGGGTTTAGGGTTTAGGGTTTTGTGGTTTCATTTTTAGGGTTCTAGGTTTTCCATGCTTGGGTTTTAGGGTTTTACTGTCTAGGTTTTAGGGTTTAGGGTTTCATATTTCAAGGGTTTAGGGTTTTGGGGTTCCAATGTTAGGGTTTTTTGGTTTTTTACTGTTTAGGGTTTAGGGTTTTGAGGTTTCAATGTTAGGGTTTTAGGGTTTTACTTGTTAGGGTTTGGGGTTTTAGGGTTTTGGGGGTTCCAATGTTAGGGTTTCAGGTTTTCTATGTTAGGGTTCTAGGGTTTCTTGTTTTGTGTATAGGGTTTAGAGTTTGGAGTTTTGGGGTTTAAATGTTAGGGTTTTAGGGTTTTACTGATCAGGGTTTAGTGTTTTAGGATTTTGGGTTTAGGATTTCAAGTGTTTAGGGTTTTTGGGTTTCAATATTAGGGTCTTAGGGTTTTACAGATTAGTATTTAGGGTTTTAGGATTTAGTGTTTAGGAATTCAAGGGTTTAGGGTTTTAGGGTTAAAGGTTTAGGGTTTTGGGGTTTGGGGTATCATTGTTCGGGTTTTAGGTTTTGCATGCTACGGTTTTAGGGTTTTACTGTATAGGTTTTAGGGTTTAGGGTTTCAGATTTCAAGGGTTTAGACTTTTGGGGATCCAATGTTAGGGTTTTAGGTTTTTCTGTGTTAGGGTTCTAGGGTTTTTCTTGTTTAGTGTTTAGGGTTTAGAGTTCGGGGGTTTTTGAGTTTAAATGTTAGGGTTTTAGGGTTTATTTATCGGGGTTTAGGGGTTTTAGAATTTAGGGTTTAGGATTTCAAGGGTTTAGTGTTTAGGGATTTAGGGTATAAGGTTTAGAATTTCAAGGGTTTAGGATTTTAGGTTTTGTGGTTTCATTTTTAGGGTTTTAGGTTTTCCAAGCTAGGGTTTTAGGGTTTTACTGTCTAGTTTTTAGGGTTTCAGATTTCAAGGGTTGGGTTTTAGGTTTTCTATGTTAGTGTTCTAGGGTTTTACTGTTTTGTGTATAGGGTTTAAAGTTTGGGGTTTTGGGGTTTAAATGTTAGGGTCTTAGGGTTTTACAGATCAGGGTTTAGGGTTTTATAATTTAGGGGTTAGGATTTCAAGGGTTTAGTTTAGGGATTTAGGATTTAAGGTTTAGAATTTAAAGGGTTTAGGGTTTTGGGGTTCCAATGTTAGGGTTTTAGGTTTCCCATGTTAGGGTTCTAGGGATTTACTTTTTAGTGTTTAGGGTTTAGAGTTTCGGGTTTTGGGGGTTTAAAATTTTAGGGTTTTAGGGTTTATTTATCAGGGTTTAGGGTTTTAGAATTTAGGGTTTAGGATTTCAAGGGTTTAGTGTTTAGGGATTTAGGGTTTAAGGTTTAGAATTTCAAGGGTTTTGGGTTTTGTGGTTTCATTTTTAGGGTTTTAGGTTTTCCATGCTAGGGTTTCTGGGTTTTACTGTCTAGGTTTTAGGGTTTAGGGTTTCAGATTTCAAGGGTTTAGGGTTTTGGGGTTCCAATGTTAGGGAGTTTGGGTTTTACTGTTTAGGGTTTAGGGTTTTAAGGTTTCAATGTTAGGGTTTTAGGGTTTTACTTGTTAGGGTTTGGGGTTTTAGGGTTTCGGGGTTCCAATGTTAGGGTTTTAGGTTATCCATGTTAGGGTTCAAGGGTTTTCCTGTTTAGTGTTTAGGGTTTAGAATTTGGAGTTTTGGGGTTTAAATGTTAGGGTTTTAGGGTTTTACTTGTTAGGGTTTGGGGTATTTTGGTTTTGGGGTTCCGATTTTAGGGTTTTAGGTTTTCCTTGTTAGGGTTCAAGGGTATTACTGTTTAGTGTTTAGGGGTTTAGAGTTTGGGGTTTTGGGGGTTTTAAATGTTAGGGTTTTTAGGGTTTTACTTATCGGGGTTTAGCGTTTTTGAATTTAGGTGTTAGGATTTCAAGGGTTTAGTGTTTAGCGATTTAGGGTTTAAGGTTTAGAATTTCAAGGGTTTAGGGTTTTGGGGTTCCAGATGTTACGGGTTTTAGGTTTTCTATGTTAGTGTTCTAGGGTTTTACTGTTTTGTGTATAGGGTTTAGAGTTTGGGGTTTTGGGGTTTAATTGTTAGGGTCTTAGGGTTTTACTGATCAGGGTTTAGGGTTTTATAATTTAGGGGTTAGGATTTCAAGGGTTTATTGTTTAGGGATTTAGGGTTTAAGGTTTAGAATTTAAAGGGTTTAGGGTTTTGGGGTTCCAATGTTAGGGTTTTAGGTTTTCCATGTTAGGGTTCTAGAGATTTACTTTTTTAGTGTCTAGGGTTTAGAGTTTCGGGTTTTGGGGGTTTTAAATTTTAGGGTTTTAGGGTTTATTTATCGGGGGTTTAGGGTTTTAGAATTTAGGGTTTAGGATTTCAAGGGTTTAGTGTTTAGGGATTTAGGGTTTAAGGTTTAGAATTTCAAGGGTTTAGGGTTTTGGGTTTTGTGGTGTCATTTTTAGGGTTTTAGGTTTTTCCATGCTAGGGTTTCGGGGTTTTTCTTGTCTAGGTTTTATGGTTTAGAGTTTGATTTCAAGGGTTTAGGGTTTTGGGGTTCCAACGTTAGGTAGTTTGGGTTTTTTCTTGTTTAGGGTTTAGGGTTTAGGGTTTGGGTTTGAAGGGTCTAGGGATTTGGGGTTCCAATGTCGGGGTTTTAGGTTTTCCATGTTATGGTTCTAAGGTTTTTCTTGTTTAAGGTTTTCACGGTTTTTCTTGATTAGGGTTTTGGGTTTTAGGATTTAGGATTTAGGATTGCAAGGGTTCGGGGGTTTAGGTTTCTAGAGTTTATGGTTTAGAATTTCAAGGGTTTAGCATTTTGGGTTTTGGGATTTCATTGATAGGGTATTAGGTTTCTCATCTTTGGGTTTTAAAGTTTTCACGAGTTTAGGTTTTAGGGTTTAGGGATTCGGATTTCAAGAGTTTAGGGTTTTGGGGTTCCAATGTTAGGGTTTTAGGTTTTCCATGTTAGGGTTCTAGGATTTTTACTCTATTGGGTTTAGGGTTTTGGGGGTTTCTATGTTCGGGTTTTAGGGTTTTACTTTTTAGGGTTTAGGGTTTAGGATTTCAAGGGTTTAGGGTTTTAGGGTTAAAGGTTTAGAATTTCAGGGGTTTAGGGTTTTGGGGTTTGGGGTTTTATTGTTAGGGTTTTACGTTTTCCATGCTTGGGTTTAAGGGGTTTTACTGTCTAGGTTTTAGGATTTAGGGTTTCAGATTTCAAGGGTTTAGGGTTTTGGGGTTCCAATGTTTGGGTTTTAGGTTTCCATGTTAGGGTTGTAGGGTTTTACTATTTAGGGTTTAGGGTTTAGAATTTAGGGTTTTGGGGTTTCAATGTTAGGGTTTTAGTGTTTTACTTGTGAGGGTTTGGGGTTTTAGTGTTTTTGGGGTTCCAATGTTAGGGTTTTAAGTTTTCCATGTTAGGGTTTTAGGGTTTTTCTTGTTTAGTGTTTAGGGTTTAGAGTTTGGGGTTTTGGGGGTTTAAATGTTAGGGTTTTATGGTTTTTACTTATCGGGGGTTTAGGGTTTAGGATTTCAAGGGTTTAGTGTTTAGAGATTTAGGGTTTAGGTTTAGAATTTCAAAGGTTTAGAGTTTTGGGGTTCCAATGGTAGGGTTTTAGGTTTTCTATGTTAGGGTTCTAGGGTTTCTTTGTTTAGTGTTTAGGGGTTAGAGTTTGGGGGTTTTTGGGGGTTTAAATGTTAGGGTTTTAGGGTTTTACTTATCGGGGTTTAGGGTTTTGAATTTAGGGTTTAGGATTTCAAAGGGTTTAGTGTTTAGGGATTTAGGGTTTAAGGATTTAGAATTTTAAAGGGTTTAGGGTTTTGGGGTTCCAATGTTAGGGTTTTAGGTTTTCTATGTTAGGGTTCTAGGGTTTTACTGTTTTGTGTATAGGGTTTAGAGTTTGGGGTTTTGGGGTTTAAATGTTAGGGTTTTAGGGTTTTACTGATCAGGGTTTGGTGTTTTAGGATTTTGGGTTTAGGATTTCAAGTGTTTAGGGTTTTGGGTTTCAATATTAGGGTCTTAGGGGTTTTCTTGATGAGGGTGTAGGGTTTTAGGATTTAGTGTTTAGGATTTCAAGGGTTTAGGGTTTTTAGGGTTAAAGGTTTAGGGTTTTTGGGGTTTGGGGGTTTCATTGTTCGGGTTTTAGGTTTTTGCATGCTAGGGTTTTAGGGTTTTTTCTTGTCTAGGTTTTAGGGTTTAGGGTTTCAGATTTCAAGGGTTTAGACTTTTGGGGTTCCAATGTTAGGGTTTTAGGTTTTCCGTGTTAGGGTTCTAGGGTTTTACTGTTTAGTGTTTAAGGTTTAGAGTTTGGGGTTTTGGAGTTTAAATGTTAGGGTTTTAGGGTTTATTTATCAGGGTTTTTTGTTTTAGAATTTAGAGTTTAGGATTTCAAAGGTTTAGTGTTTAGGGATTTAGGGTATAAGGTTTAGAATTTCAAGGGTTTAGGGTTTAGGGTTTTGTGGTTTCATTTTTAGGGTTCTAGGTTTTCCATGCTTGGGTTTTAGGGTTTTACTGTCTAGGTTTTAGGGTTTAGGGTTTCATATTTCAAGGGTTTAGGGTTTTGGGGTTCCAATGTTAGGGGTTTTTGGGTTTTTCTTGTTTAGGGTTTAGGGTTTTGAGGTTTTCAATGTTAGGGTTTTAGGGTTTTACTTGTTAGGGTTTGGGGTTTTAGGGTTTTGGGGTTCCAATGTTAGGGTTTTCGGGGTTTTCTATGTTAGGGTTCTAGGGGTTTTCTTGTTTTGTGTATAGGGTTTAGAGTTTGGAGTTTTGGGGGTTTTAAATGTTAGGGTTTTAGGGGTTTTCTTGATCGGGGGTTTAGTGTTTTAGGATTTTGGGTTTAGGGATTTCAAGTGTTTAGGGGTTTTTGGGTTTCAATATTAGGGTCTTAGGGTTTTACAGATTAGTATTTAGGGTTTTAGGATTTAGTGTTTAGGAATTCAAGGGTTTAGGGTTAAAGGTTTAGGGTTTTGGGGTTTGGGGTATCATTGTTCGGGTTTTAGGTTTTGCATGCTACGGTTTTAGGGTTTTACTGTATAGGTTTTAGGGTTTAGGGTTTCTGATTTCAAGGGTTTAGACTTTTGGGGATCGATGTTAGGGTTTTAGGTTTTAGTGTTAGGGTTCTAGGGTTTTTTCTTGTTTAGTGTTTAGGGTTTAGAGTTCGGGGTTTTTGAGTTTAAATGTTAGGGTTTTAGGGTTTATTTATCAGGGTTTAGGGTTTTAGAATTTAGGGTTTAGGATTTCAAGGGTTTAGTGTTTAGGGATTTAGGGTATAAGGTTTAGAATTTCAAGGGTTTAGGATTTTAGGTTTTGTGGTTTCATTTTCAGGGTTTTAGGTTTTCCAAGCTAGGGTTTTAGGGTTTTACTGTCTAGTTTTTAGGGTTTCAGATTTCAAGGGTTGGGTTTTAGGTTTTCTATGTTAGTGTTCTAGGGTTTTACTGTTTTGTGTATAGGGTTTAAAGTTTGGGGTTTTGGGGTTTAAATGTTAGGGTCTTAGGGTTTTACAGATCAGGGTTTAGGGTTTTATAATTTAGGGGTTAGGATTTCAAGGGTTTAGTTTAGGGATTTAGGATTTAAGGTTTAGAATTTAAAGGGTTTAGGGTTTTGGGGTTCCAATGTTAGGGTTTTAGGTTTCCCATGTTAGGGTTCTAGGGATTTACTTTTTAGTGTTTAGGGTTTAGAGTTTCGGGTTTTGGGGTTTAAAATTTTAGGGTTTTAGGGTTTATTTATCAGGGTTTAGGGTTTTAGAATTTAGGGTTTAGGATTTCAAGGGTTTAGTGTTTAGGGATTTAGGGTTTAAGGTTTAGAATTTCAAGGGTTTTGGGTTTTGTGGTTTCATTTTTAGGGTTTTAGGTTTTCCATGCTAGGGTTTCGGGGTTTTACTGTCTAGGTTTTAGGGTTTAGGGTTTCAGATTTCAAGGGTTTAGGGTTTTGGGGTTCCAATGTTAGGGAGTTTGGGTTTTTTCTTGTTTAGGGTTTAGGGTTTAGAGGTTTCAATGTTAGGGTTTTAGGGTTTTACTTGTTAGGGTTTGGGGTTTTAGGGTTTCGGGGTTCCAATATTAGGGTTTTACGTTATCCATGTTAGGGTTCAAAGGTTTTCCTGTTTAGTGTTTAGGGTTTAGAATTTGGAGTTTTGGGGGTTTTAAATGTTAGGGTTTTAGGGTTTTTACTTGTTAGGGTTTGGGGTATTTTGGTTTTGGGGTTAGATTTTAGGGTTTTAGGTTTTCCTTGTTAGGGTTCAAAGGGTATTACTGTTTAGTGTTTAGGGTTTAGAGTTTGGGGTTTTGGGGTTTAAATGTTAGGGTTTTAGGGTTTTACTTATCAGGGTTTAGCGTTTTTGAATTTAGGTGTTAGGATTTCAAGGGTTTAGTGTTTAGCGATTTAGGGTTTAAGGTTTAGAATTTCAAGGGTTTAGGGTTTTGGGGTTCCAGATGTTAGGGTTTTAGGTTTTCTATGTTAGTGTTCTAGGGTTTCTTGTTTTGTGTATAGGGTTTAGAGTTTGGGGGTTTTGGGGGTTTTAATTGTTAGGGTCTTAGGGGTTTTCTTGATCGGGGGTTTAGGGTTTTATAATTTAGGGGTTAGGATTTCAAGGGTTTATTGTTTAGGGATTTAGGGTTTAAGGTTTAGAATTTAAAGGGTTTAGGGTTTTGGGGTTCCAATGTTAGGGTTTTAGGTTTTCCATGTTAGGGTTCTAGAGATTTACTTTTTAGTGTCTAGGGTTTAGAGTTTCGGGTTTTGGGGTTTAAATTTTAGGGTTTTAGGGTTTATTTATCGGGGGTTTAGGGTTTTAGAATTTAGGGTTTAGGATTTCAAGGGTTTAGTGTTTAGGGATTTAGGGTTTAAGGTTTAGAATTTCAAGGGTTTAGGGTTTTGGGTTTTGTGGTGTCATTTTTAGGGTTTTAGGTTTTCCATGCTAGGGTTTCAGGGTTTTACTGTCTAGGTTTTATGGTTTAGAGTTTCAGATTTCAAGGGTTTAGGGTTTTGGGGTTCCAACGTTAGGTAGTTTGGGTTTTTCTTGTTTAGGGTTTAGGGTTTAGGGTTTGGGATTTGAAGGGTCTAGGGATTTGGGGTTCCAATGTCGGGGTTTTAGGTTTTCCATGTTATGGTTCTAAGGTTTTTCTTGTTTAAGGTTTTCACGGTTTTTTCTTGATTAGGGTTTTGGTTTTAGGATTTAGGATTTAGGATTGCAAGGGTTCGGGGGTTTAGGTTTCTAGAGTTTATGGTTTAGAATTTCAAGGGTTTAGCATTTTGGGTTTTGGGATTTCATTGATAGGGTATTAGGTTTCTCATCTTTGGGTTTTAAAGTTTCTGAGTTTAGGTTTTAGGGTTTAGGGATTCGGATTTCAAGAGTTTAGGGTTTTGGGGTTCCAATGTTAGGGTTTTAGGTTTTCCATGTTAGGGTTCTAGGATTTTACTCTATTGGGTTTAGGGTTTTGGGGTTTCTATGTTCGGGTTTTAGGGTTTTACTTTTTAGGGTTTAGGGTTTAGGATTTCAAGGGTTTAGGGTTTAGGGTTTTAGGGTTAAAGGTTTAGAATTTCAGGGGTTTAGGGTTTTGGGGTTTGGGGTTTTATTGTTAGGGTTTTACGTTTTCCATGCTTGGGTTTAAGGGGTTTTACTGTCTAGGTTTTAGGATTTAGGGTTTCAGATTTCAAGGGTTTAGGGTTTTGGGGTTCCAATGTTTGGGTTTTAGGTTTCCATGTTAGGGTTGTAGGGTTTTACTGTTTAGGGTTTAGGGTTTAGAATTTAGGGTTTTGGGGTTTCAATGTTAGGGTTTTAGTGTTTTACTTGTTAGGGTTTGGGGTTTTATTTTTTTGGGGTTCCAATGTTAGGGTTTTAAGTTTTCCATGTTAGGGTTTTAGGGTTTTACTGTTTAGTGTTTAGGGTTTAGAGTTTGGGGTTTTGGGGTTTAAATGTTAGGGTTTTATGGTTTTACTTATCAGGGTTTAGGGTTTAGGATTTCAAGGGTTTAGTGTTTAGAGATTTAGGGTTTAGGTTTAGAATTTCAAAGGTTTAGAGTTTTGGGGTTCCAATGGTAGGGTTTTAGGTTTTCTATGTTAGGGTTCTAGGGTTTTACTGTTTAGTGTTTAGGGGTTAGAGTTTGGGGTTTTTGGGGTTTAAATGTTAGGGTTTTAGGGTTTTACTTATCAGGGTTTAGGGTTTTCGAATTTAGGGTTTAGGATTTCAAAGGTTTAGTGTCTAGGGATTTAGGGTTTAAGGATTAGAATTTTAAAGGGTTTAGGGTTTTGGGGTTCCAATGTTAGGGTTTTAGGTTTTCTATGTTAGGGTTCTAGGGTTTTACTGTTTTGTGTATAGGGTTTAGAGTTTGGGGTTTTGGGGGTTTAAATGTTAGGGTTTTAGGGGTTTTTCTTGATCGGGGTTTGGTGTTTTAGGATTTTGGGTTTAGGATTTCAAGTGTTTAGGGTTTTTGGGTTTCAATATTAGGGTCTTAGGGGTTTTCTTGATGAAGGGTGTAGGGTTTTAGGATTTAGTGTTTAGGATTTCAAGGGTTTAGGGTTTTAGGGTTAAAGGTTTAGGGTTTTGGGGTTTGGGGGTTTCATTGTTCGGGTTTTAGGTTTTGCATGCGAGGGTTTTAGGGGTTTTCTTGTCTAGGTTTTAGGGTTTAGGGTTTGATTTCAAGGGTTTAGACTTTTGGGGTTCCCGATGTTAGGGTTTTAGGTTTTTCGTGTTAGGGTTCTAGGGTTTTACAGTTTAGTGTTTAGGGTTTAGAGTTTGGGGTTTTGGAGTTTAAATGTTAGGGTTTTAGGGTTTATTTATCAGGGTTTAGGGTTTCCGAATTTAGGGTTTAGGCTTTCAAAGGGTTTAGTGTTTAGGGATTTAGGGTTTATGGCTTTAGAATTTCGGGTGTTTAGGGTTTTCATTTTGTGGTTCCAATGTTAGGGTTGTTGGGTTTTACTGTTTAGGGTTTAGGGTTTTGGGGTTTCAATGTTAGGGTTTTAGGGTTTTACTTGTTAGGGTTTAGGGTTTTAGGGTTTTGGGGTTCCAATGTTAGGCTTTTAGGTTTTCCATGTTAGGGTTCGAGGGTTTCTTGTTTAGTGTTTAGGGTTTAGACTTTGGGGATTTTGGGGGTTTTAAATGTTAGGGTTTTAGGGTTTTACTTATCAGGGTTTAGGGTTTTCGAATTTAGGGTTTAGGATTTCAAGGGTTTAGTGTTTAGGGATTTAGGGTTTAAGGTTTAGAATTTCAAGGGTTTAGGGTTTTGGGTTTTGTGGTTTCATTGTTAGGATTTTAAGTTTTCCATGCTAGGGTTTTAGGGTTTTTCTTGTTTAGGTTTTAGGGTTTAGGGTTTCGGCTTTGAAGGGTCTAGGGATTTGGGGTTCCAACGTCAGGGTTTTAGGTTTTCCATGTTATGGTTCTAAGGTTATACTGTTTAAGGCTTTACGGTTTTACTGATTAGGGCTAGGGTTTTAGGATTTAAGGTTTAGGATTGCAAGCGTTCAGGGTTTAGGTTTCTAGGGTTTTTATGGTTTAGAATTTCAAGGGTTTAGCGTTTTGGGTTTTGGGATTTCATTGATAGGGTATTAGGTTTCCCATGCTGGGTTTTAAGGTTTTACAGTTTGGGTTTTAGGGTTTAGGGATTCGGATTTCAAGAGTTTAGGGTTTTGGGGTTCCAGATGTTAGGGTTTTGGGTTTTCCATGTTAGGGTTCTAGGATTTTACTCTATTGGGTTTAGGGTTTTGGGGTTTCTATGTTAGGGTTTTAGGGTTTTACTTGTTAGGGTTTAGGGTTTAGGATTTCAAGGGTTTAGGGTTTAGGGTTTTAGGGGTTAAAGGTTTAGAATTTCGGGGGTTTAGGGTTTTGGGGTTTGGGGGTTTTATTGTTAGGGTTTTACGTTTTCCATGCTTGGGTTTAAGGGGTTTTCTTGTCCAGGGTTTCGAGATTTAGGGTTTGATTTCAAGGGTTTAGGGTTTTGGGGTTCCAATGTTAGGGTTTTAGGTTTCCATGTTAGGGTTGTAGGGTTTTTCTTGTTTAGGGTTTAGGGTTTAGAATTTAGGGTTTTGGGGGTTTCAATGTTAGGGTTTTAGTGTTTTACTTGTTAGGGTTTGGGGGTTTTTAGTGTTTTGGGGTTCCAATGTTAGGGTTTTCAAGTTTTCCATGTTAGGGTTTTCGGGTTTTCTTGTTTAGTGTTTAGGGTTTAGAGTTTGGGGTTTTGGGGGTTTAAATGTTAGGGATTTTATGGGGGTTTTAAATGTTAGGGTTTTAGGGTTTTACTTATCGGGGGTCTAGGGTTTTTCGAATTTAGGGTTTAGGGATTTCAAGGGTTTAGTGTTTAGGGATTTAGGGTTTAAGGTTTAGAATTTTAAAGGGTTTAGGGTTTTGGGGGTTCCAATGTTAGGGGTTTTAGGTTTTCTATGTTAGGGTTCTAGGGTTTCTTGTTTTGTGTATAGGGTTTAGAGTTTGGGGTTTTGGGGGTTTAAATGTTAGGGTTTTAGGGTTTTACTCGTCGGGGTTTGGTGTTTTAGGATTTTGGGTTTAGGATTTCAAGTGTTTAGGGTTTTTGGGTTTCAATATTAGGGTCTTAGGGGTTTTTCATTAGGGTTTAGGGGTTTTAGGATTTAGTGTTTAGGATTTCAAGGGTTTTGGTTTTTAGGGTTAAAGGTTTAGGGTTTTGGGGTTTGGGGGTTTCATTGTTCGGGTTTTAGGTTTTTGCATGCTAGGGTTTTAGGGTTTTTCTTGTCTAGGTTTTAGGGTTTAGGGTTTTGATTTCAAGGGTTTAGACTTTTGGGGTTCCGATGTTAGGGATTTTAGGTTTTTCAGTGTTAGGGTTCTAGGGTTTTTCTTGTTTAGTGTTTAGGGTTTAGAGTTTGGGGGTTTTGGAGTTTAAATGTTAGGGTTTTAGGGTTTATTTATCGGGGGTTTTTTGTTTTAGAATTTAGAGTTTAGGATTTTAAAGGTTTAGTGTTTAGGGATTTAGGGTATAAGGTTTAGAATTTCAAGGGTTTAGGGTTTAGGGTTTTGTGGTTTCATTTTTAGGGTTACAGGGTTTTCCATGCTTGGGTTTTAGGGTTTTTCTTGTGTAGGTTTTAGGGTTTAGGGTTTCATATTTCAAGGGTTTATGGTTTTGGGTTTCCAATGTTAGGGTTTTTGGGTTTTACTGTTTAGGGTTTAGGGTTTTGAGGTTTCAACGTTAGGGTTTTAGGGTTTTACTTGTTAGGGTTTGGGGTTTTAGGGTTTTGGGGTTCCAATGTTAGGGTTTCAGGTTTTCTATGTTAGGGTTCTAGGGTTTTACTGTTTTGTGTATAGGGTTTAGAGTTTGGAGTTTTGGGGTTTAAATGTTAGGGTTTTAGGGTTTTACTGATCAGGGTTTAGTGTTTTACTGATCAGGGTTTAGTGTTTTAGGATTTTGGGTTCAGGATTTCAAGTGTTTAGGGTTTTTGGGTTTCAATATTAGGGTCTTAGGGTTTTACAGATTAGTATTTAATGTTTTAGGATTTAGTGTTTAGGAATTCAAGGGTTTAGGGTTTTGGGGTTTGGGGTATCATTGTTCGGGTTTTAGGTTTTGCATGCTACGGTTTTAGGGTTTTACTGTATAGGTTTTAGGGTTTAGGGTTTCAGATTTCAAGGGTTTAGACTTTTGGGGATCCAATGTTAGGGTTTTAGGTTTTCCGGGTTAGGGTTCTAGGGTTTTACTGTTTAGTGTTTAGGGTTTAGAGTTCGGGGTTTTTGAGTTTAAATGTTAGGGTTTTAGGGTTTATTTATCAGGGTTTAGGGTTTTAGGTTTTGTGGTTTCATTTTCAGGGTATTAGGTTTTCCAAGCTAGGGTTTTAGGGTTTTACTGTCTAGTTTTTAGGGTTTCAGATTTCAAGGGTTGGGTTTTAGGTTTTCTATGTTAGTGTTCTAGGGTTTTACTGTTTTGTGTATAGGGTTTAAAGTTTGGGGTTTTGGGGTTTAAATGTTAGGGTCTTAGGGTTTTATAGATCAGGGTTTAGGGTTTTATAATTTAGGGGTTAGGATTTCAAGGGTTTAGTTTAGGGATTTAGGATTTAAGGTTTAGAATTTAAAGGGTTTAGGGTTTTGGGGTTCCAATGTTAGGGTTTTAGGTTTCCCATGTTAGGGTTCTAGGGATTTACTTTTTAGTGTTTAGGGTTTAGAGTTTCGGGTTTTGGGGGTTTAAAATTTTAGGGTTTTAGGGTTTATTTATCGGGGGTTTAGGGTTTTAGAATTTAGGGTTTAGGATTTCAAGGGTTTAGTGTTTAGGGATTTAGGGTTTAAGGTTTAGAATTTCAAGGGTTTTGGGTTTTGTGGTTTCATTTTTAGGGTTTTAGGTTTTCCATGCTAGGGTTTCGGGGTTTTACTGTCTAGGTTTTAGGGTTTAGGGTTTCAGATTTCAAGGGTTTAGGGTTTTGGGGTTCCAATGTTAGGGGTTTGGGTTTTTCTTGTTTAGGGTTTAGGGTTTTGAGGTTTTCAATGTTAGGGTTTTAGGGTTTTACTTGTTAGGGTTTGGGGTTTTAGGGTTTCGGGGGTTCCAATATTAGGGGTTTTAGGTTATCCATTTTAGGGTTCAAAGGTTTTCTGTTTAGTGTTTAGGGTTTATAATTTGGAGTTTTGGGGGTTTAAATGTTAGGGTTTTAGGGGTTTTACTTGTTAGGGTTTGGGGTATTTTGGTTTTGGGGTTAGATTTTTAGGGTTTTAGGTTTTCCTTGTTAGGGTTCAAAGGGTATTCTTGTTTAGTGTTTAGGGTTTAGAGTTTGGGGTTTTGGGGGTTTAAATGTTAGGGTTTTAGGGGTTTTACTTATCGGGGTTTAGCGTTTTTGAATTTAGGTGTTAGGATTTCAAGGGTTTTAGTGTTTAGCGATTTAGGGTTTAAGGTTTAGAATTTCAAGGGTTTAGGGTTTTCGGGGGTTCCAATGTTAGGGTTTTAGGTTTTCTATGTTAGTGTTATAGGGTTTCTTGTTTTGTGTATAGGGTTTAGAGTTTGGGGTTTTGGGGTTTAATTGTTAGGGTCTTAGGGGTTTACTGATCAGGGTTTAGGGTTTTATAATTTAGGGGTTAGGATTTCAAGGGTTTATTGTTTAGGGATTTAGGGTTTAAGGTTTAGAATTTAAAGGGTTTAGGGTTTTGGGGGTTCCAATGTTAGGGTTTTAGGTTTTCCATGTTAGGGTTCTAGAGATTTACTTTTTTAGTGTCTAGGGTTTAGAGTTTCGGGTTTTGGGGGTTTTAAATTTTAGGGTTTTAGGGTTTATTTATCGGGGGTTTAGGGTTTTAGAATTTAGGGTTTAGGATTTCAAGGGTTTAGTGTTTAGGGATTTAGGGTTTAAGGTTTAGAATTTCAAGGGTTTAGGGTTTTGGGTTTTGTGGTGTCATTTTTAGGGTTTTAGGTTTTCCATGCTATGGTTTCAGGGTTTTACTGTCTAGGTTTTATGGTTTACGGTTTCAGATTTCAAGGGTTTAGGGTTTTGGGGTTCCAACGTTAGGTAGTTTGGGTTTTACTGTTTAGGGTTTAGGGTTTAGGGTTTCGGATTTGAAGGGTCTAGGGATTTGGGGTTCCAATGTCAGGGTTTTAGGTTTTCCATGTTATGGTTCTAAGGTTTTACTGTTTAAGGTTTTACGGTTTTACTGATTAGGGTTTTGGTTTTAGGATTTAGGATTTAGGATTGCAAGGGTTCAGGGTTTAGGTTTCTAGAGTTTATGGTTTAGAATTTCAAGGGTTTAGCATTTTGGGTTTTGGGATTTCATTGATAGGGTATTAGGTTTCTCATCTTTGGGTTTTAAAGTTTTCATGGTTTAGGTTTTAGGGTTTAGGGATTCGGATTTCAAGAGTTTAGGGTTTTGGGGTTCCAATGTTAGGGTTTTAGGTTTTCCATGTTAGGGTTCTAGGATTTTACTCTATTGGGTTTAGGGTTTTGGGGTTTCTATGTTCGGGTTTTAGGGTTTTACTTTTTAGGGTTTAGGGTTTAGGATTTCAAGGGTTTAGGGTTTAGGGTTTTAGGGTTAAAGGTTTAGAATTTCAGGGGTTTAGGGTTTTGGGTTTTGGGGTTTGGGGTTTTATTGTTAGGGTTTTACGTTTTCCATGCTTGGGTTTAAGGGGTTTTACTGTCTAGGTTCTAGGATTTAGGGTTTCAGATTTCAAGGGTTTAGGGTTTTGGGGTTCCAATGTTTGGGTTTTAGGTTTCCATGTTAGGGTTGTAGGGTTTTACTGTTTAGGGTTTAGGGTTTAGAATTTAGGGTTTTGGGGTTTCAATGTTAGGGTTTTAGGGTTTATTTATCAGGGTTTAGGGTTTTCGAATTTAGGGTTTAGGATTTCAAGGGTTTAGTGTTTAGGGATTTAGGGTTTATGGTTTAGAATTTCAGGTGTTTAGGGTTTTCATTTTGTGGTTCCAATGTTAGGGTTGTTGGGTTTTACTGTTTAGGGTTTAGGGTTTTGGGGTTTCAATGTTAGGGTTTTGGGGTTTTACTTGTTAGGGTTTAGGGTTTTAGGGTTTTGGGGTTCCAATGTTAGGCTTTTAGGTTTTCCATGTTAGGGTTCAGGGGTTTTACTGTTTAGTGTTTAGGGTTTAGACTTTGGGATTTTGGGGTTTAAATGTTAGGGTTTTAGGGTTTTACTTATCAGGGTTTAGGGTTTTCGAATTTAGGGTTTAGGATTTCAAGGGTTTAGTGTTTAGGGATTTAGGGTTTAACGTTTAGAATTTCAAGGGTTTAGGGTTTTGGGTTTTGTGGTTTCATTGTTAGGATTTTAAGTTTTCCATGCTAGGGTTTTAGGGTTTTACTGTTTAGGTTTTAGGGTTTAGGGTTTCGGCTTTGAAGGGTCTAGGGATTTGGGGTTCCAACGTCAGGGTTTTAGGTTTTCCATGTTATGGTTCTAAGGTTTTACTGTTTAAGGCTTTACGGTTTTACTGATTAGGGCTAGGGTTTTAGGATTTAGGGTTTAGGATTGCAAGGGTTCAGGGTTTAGGTTTCTAGGGTTTATGGTTTAGAATTTCAAGGGTTTAGCGTTTTGGGTTTTAGGATTTCATTGATAGGGTATTAGGTTTCCCATCTTTGGGTTTTAAGGTTTCTGAGTTTAGGTTTTAGGGTTTAGGGATTCGGATTTCAAGAGTTTAGGGTTTTGGGGTTCCAATGTTAGGGTTTTGGGTTTTCCATGTTAGGGTTCTAGGATTTTTACTCTATTGGGTTTAGGGTTTTGGGGGTTTTCTATGTTAGGGTTTTAGGGTTTTACTTGTTAGGGTTTAGGGTTTAGGATTTCGAGGGGTTTAGGGTTTAGGGTTTTAGGGGTTAAAGGTTTAGAATTTCGGGGGTTTAGGGTTTTGGGGTTTGGGGGTTTTTATTGTTAGGGGTTTTACGTTTTCCATGCTTGGGTTTAAGGGTTTTCTTGTCCGAGTGTCGGGATTTAGGGTTTGATTTCAAGGGTTTAGGGTTTTGGGGGTTCCAATGTTAGGGTTTTAGGTTTCCATGTTAGGGTTGTAGGGGTTTTTCTTGTTTAGGGTTTAGGGTTTAGAAT
Source organism: Catharanthus roseus (assembly GCA_028651295.1). Taxonomy (NCBI): domain Eukaryota; kingdom Viridiplantae; phylum Streptophyta; class Magnoliopsida; order Gentianales; family Apocynaceae; genus Catharanthus; species Catharanthus roseus. The sequence continues at coordinate 71,605 of JAPQWS010000143.1, forward strand.
TTAGGGTTTTGGGGGTTTTCAATGTTAGGGTTTTAGTGTTTTACTTGTTAGGGTTTGGGGGTTTTTAGTGTTTTGGGGTTCCAATGTTAGGGTTTTAAGTTTTTCCATGTTAGGGTTTTCGGGTTTTCTTGTTTAGTGTTTAGGGGTTTAGAGTTTGGGGTTTTGGGGGTTTTAAATGTTAGGGTTTTATGGGGTTTAAATGTTAGGGTTTTAGGGGTTTTACTTATCGGGGGTCTAGGGTTTTGAATTTAGGGTTTAGGATTTCAAGGGTTTAGTGTTTAGGGATTTAGGGTTTAAGGTTTAGAATTTTAAAGGGTTTAGGGTTTTGGGGGTTCCAATGTTAGGGGTTTTAGGTTTTTCTATGTTAGGGTTCTAGGGTTTTACTGTTTTGTGTATAGGGTTTAGAGTTTGGGGTTTTGGGGTTTAAATGTTAGGGTTTTAGGGTTTTACTCATCAGGGTTTGGTGTTTTAGGATTTTGGGTTTAGGATTTCAAGTGTTTAGGGTTTTTGGGTTTTCAATATTAGCGTCTTAGGGGTTTTCTTGATTAGGGTTTAGGGTTTTAGGATTTAGTGTTTAGGATTTCAAGGGTTTTGGTTTTTTAGGGTTAAAGGTTTAGGGTTTTGGGGTTTGGGGTTTCATTGTTCGGGTTTTAGGTTTTGCATGCTAGGGTTTTAGGGTTTTACTGTCTAGGGTTTAGGGTTTAGGGTTTCAGATTTCAAGGGTTTAGACTTTTGGGGTTCCGATGTTAGGGGTTTTAGGTTTTAGTGTTACGGGTTCTAGGGTTTCTTTGTTTAGTGTTTAGGGTTTAGAGTTTGGGGGTTTTGGAGTTTAAATGTTAGGGGTTTTAGGGTTTATTTATCGGGGGTTTTTTGTTTTAGAATTTAGAGTTTAGGATTTTTAAAGGTTTAGTGTTTAGGGATTTAGGGTATAAGGTTTAGAATTTCAAGGGTTTAGGGTTTAGGGTTTTGTGGTTTCATTTTTAGGGTTCTAGGTTTTCCATGCTTGGGTTTTAGGGTCTTACTGTCTAGGTTTTAGGGTTTAGGGTTTCATATTTCAAGGGTTTATGGTTTTGGGGTTCCAATGTTAGGGTTTTTGGGTTTTACTGTTTAGGGTTTAGGGTTTCAGGTTTTCTATGTTAGGGTTCTAGGGTTTTACTGTTTTGTGTATAGGGTTTAGAGTTTGGAGTTTTGGGGTTTAAATGTTAGGGTTTTAGGGTTTTCTTGATCGGGGTTTAGTGTTTTAGGATTTTGGGTTCGGGATTTCAAGTGTTTAGGGGTTTTTGGGTTTCAATATTAGGGTCTTAGGGTTTTACAGATTAGTATTTAGGGTTTTAGGATTTAGTGTTTAGGAATTCAAGGGTTTAGGGTTTTGGGGTTTGGGGTATCATTGTTCGGGTTTTAGGTTTTGCATGCTACGGTTTTAGGGTTTTACTGTATAGGTTTTAGGGTTTAGGGTTTCAGATTTCAAGGGTTTAGACTTTTGGGGATCGATGTTAGGGGTTTTAGGTTTTCCGTGTTAGGGTTCTAGGGTTTTACTGTTTAGTGTTTAGGGTTTAGAGTTCGGGGTTTTTGAGTTTAAATGTTAGGGTTTTAGGGTTTATTTATCAGGGTTTAGGGTTTTAGGATTTAGGGTTTAGGATTTCAAGGGTTTAGTGTTTATGGATTTAGGGTATAAGGTTTAGAATTTCAAGGGTTTAGGATTTTAGGTTTTGTGGTTTCATTTTAAGGGTTTTAGGTTTTCCAAGCTAGGGTTTTAGGGTTTTACTGTCTAGTTTTTAGGGTTTCAGATTTCAAGGGTTGGGTTTTAGGTTTTCTATTTTAGTGTTCTGGGGTTTTACTGTTTTGTGTATAGGGTTTAAAGTTTGGGGTTTTGGGGTTTAAATGTTAGGGTCTTAGGGTTTTACAGATCAGGGTTTAGGGTTTTATAATTTAGGGGTTAGGATTTCAAGGGTTTAGTTTAGTGATTTAGGATTTAAGGTTTAGAATTTAAAGGGTTTAGGGTTTTGGGGTTCCCAGATGTTAGGGTTTTAGGTTTCCCATGTTAGGGTTCTAGGGATTTACTTTTTTAGTGTTTAGGGTTTAGAGTTTCGGGTTTTGGGGGTTTAAAATTTTAGGGTTTTAGGGTTTATTTATCGGGGTTTAGGGTTTTAGAATTTAGGGTTTAGGATTTCAAGGGTTTAGTGTTTAGGGATTTAGGGTTTAAGGTTTAGAATTTCAAGGGTTTTGGGTTTTGTGGTTTCATTTTTTAGGGTTTTAGGTTTTTCCATGCTAGGGTTTCGGGGGTTTTTCTTGTCTAGGTTTTAGGGTTTAGGGTTTGATTTCAAGGGTTTAGGGTTTTGGGGTTCCAATGTTAGGGGGTTTGGGTTTTTTCTTGTTTAGGGTTTAGGGTTACGAGGTTTTCAATGTTAGGGTTTTAGGGTTTTACTTGTTAGGGTTTGGGGTTTTAGGGTTTCGGGGTTCCAATATTAGGGTTTTAGGTTATCCATGTTAGGGTTCAAAGGTTTTCCTGTTTAGTGTTTAGGGTTTAGAATTTGGAGTTTTGGGGTTTAAATGTTAGGGTTTTAGGGTTTTACTTGTTAGGGTTTGGGGTATTTTGGTTTTGGGGTTCCGATTTTAGGTTTTAGGTTTTCTTTGTTAGGGTTCAAGGGTATTACTGTTTAGTGTTTAGGGTTTAGAGTTTGGGGTTTTGGGGTTTAAATGTTAGGGTTTTAGGGTTTTACTTATCAGGGTTTAGCGTTTTTGAATTTAGGTGTTAGGATTTCAAGGGTTTAGTGTTTAGCGATTTAGGGTTTAAGGTTTAGAATTTCAAGGGTTTAGGGTTTTGGGGTTCCAATGTTAGGGTTTTAGGTTTTCTATGTTAGTGTTCTAGGGTTTTACTGTTTTGTGTATAGGGTTTAGAGTTTGGGGTTTTGGGGTTTAATTGTTAGGGTCTTAGGGTTTTACTGATCAGGGTTTAGGGTTTTATAATTTAGGGGTTAGGATTTCAAGGGTTTATTGTTTAGGGATTTAGGGTTTAAGGTTTAGAATTTAAAGGGTTTAGGGTTTTGGGGTTCCAATGTTAGGGTTTTAGGTTTTCCATGTTAGGGTTCTAGAGATTTACTTTTTTAGTGTCTAGGGGTTTAGAGTTTCGGGTTTTGGGGTTTAAATTTTAGGGTTTTAGGGTTTATTTATCAGGGTTTAGGGTTTTAGAATTTAGGGTTTAGGATTTCAAGGGTTTAGTGTTTAGGGATTTAGGGTTTAAGGTTTAGAATTTCAAGGGTTTAGGGTTTTGGGTTTTGTGGTGTCATTTTTAGGGTTTTAGGTTTTCCATGCTATGGTTTCAGGGTTTTACTGTCTAGGTTTTATGGTTTAGAGTTTCAGATTTCAAGGGTTTAGGGTTTTGGGGTTCCAACGTTAGGTAGTTTGGGTTTTACTGTTTAGTGTTTATGGTTTAGGGTTTCGGATTTGAAGGGTCTAGGGATTTGGGGTTCCAATGTCAGGGTTTTAGGTTTTCCATGTTATGGTTCTAAGGTTTTTCTTGTTTAAGGTTTTACGGGTTTTTCTTGATTAGGGTTTTGGTTTTAGGATTTAGGATTTAGGATTGCAAGGGTTCAGGGTTTAGGTTTCTAGAGTTTATGGTTTAGAATTTCAAGGGTTTAGCATTTTGGGTTTTGGGATTTCATTGATAGGGTATTAGGTTTCTCATGCTGGGTTTTAAAGTTTTACAGTTTAGGTTTTAGGGTTTAGGGATTCGGATTTCAAGAGTTTAGGGTTTTGGGGTTCCAATGTTAGGGTTTTAGGTTTTCCATGTTAGGGTTCTAGGATTTTACTCTATTGGGTTTAGGGTTTTGGGGTTTCTATGTTCGGGTTTTAGGGTTTTACTTTTTAGGGTTTAGGGTTTAGGATTTCAAGGGTTTAGGGTTTAGGGTTTTAGGGTTAAAGGTTTAGAATTTCAGGGGTTTAGGGTTTTGGGGTTTGGGGTTTTATTGTTAGGGTTTTACGTTTTCCATGCTTGGGTTTAAGGGGTTTTACTGTCTAGGTTCTAGGATTTAGGGTTTCAGATTTCAAGGGTTTAGGGTTTTGGGGTTCCAATGTTTGGGTTTTAGGTTTCCATGTTAGGGTTGTAGGGTTTTACTGTTTAGGGTTTAGGGTTTAGAATTTAGGGTTTTGGGGTTTCAATGTTAGGGTTTTAGGGTTTATTTATCAGGGTTTAGGGTTTTCGAATTTAGGGTTTAGGATTTCAAGGGTTTAGTGTTTAGGGATTTAGGGTTTATGGTTTAGAATTTCAGGTGTTTAGGGTTTTCATTTTGTGGTTCCAATGTTAGGGTTGTTGGGTTTTACTGTTTTGGGTTTAGGGTTTTGGGGTTTCAATGTTAGGGTTTTGGGGTTTTACTTGTTAGGGTTTAGGGTTTTAGGGTTTTGGGGTTCCAATGTTAGGCTTTTAGGTTTTCCATGTTAGGGTTCAGGGGTTTTACTGTTTAGTGTTTAGGGTTTAGACTTTGGGATTTTGGGGTTTAAATGTTAGGGTTTTAGGGTTTTACTTATCAGGGTTTAGGGTTTTCGAATTTAGGGTTTAGGATTTCAAGGGTTTAGTGTTTAGGGATTTAGGGTTTAAGGTTTAGAATTTCAAGGGTTTAGGGTTTTGGGTTTTGTGGTTTCATTGTTAGGATTTTAAGTTTTCCATGCTAGGGTTTTAGGGTTTTACTGTTTAGGTTTTAGGGTTTAGGGTTTCGGCTTTGAAGGGTCTAGGGATTTGGGGTTCCAACGTCAGGGTTTTAGGTTTTCCATGTTATGGTTCTAAGGTTTTACTGTTTAAGGCTTTACGGTTTTACTGATTAGGGCTAGGGTTTTAGGATTTAGGGTTTAGGATTGCAAGGGTTCAGGGTTTAGGTTTCTAGGGTTTATGGTTTAGAATTTCAAGGGTTTAGCGTTTTGGGTTTTAGGATTTCATTGATAGGGTATTAGGTTTCCCATCTTTGGGTTTTAAGGTTTTACTGGTTTAGGTTTTAGGGTTTAGGGATTCGGGTTTCAAGAGTTTAGGGTTTTGGGGGTTCCAATGTTAGGGTTTTGGGTTTTCCATGTTAGGGTTCTAGGATTTTACTCTATTGGGTTTAGGGTTTTGGGGTTTCTATGTTAGGGTTTTAGGGTTTTACTTGTTAGGGTTTAGGGTTTAGGATTTCAGGGGTTTAGGGTTTAGGGTTTTAGGGTTAAAGGTTTAGAATTTCAGGGGTTTAGGGTTTTGGGGTTTGGGGTTTTATTGTTAGGGTTTTACGTTTTCCATGCTTGGGTTTAAGGGTTTTACTGTCCAGGTGTCAGGATTTAGGGTTTCAGATTTCAAGGGTTTAGGGTTTTGGGGTTCCAATGTTAGGGTTTTAGGTTTCCATGTTAGGGTTGTAGGGTTTTACTGTTTAGGGTTTAGGGTTTAGAATTTAGGGTTTTGGGGTTTCAATGTTAGGGTTTTAGTGTTTTACTTGTTAGGGTTTGGGGTTTTAGTGTTTTGGGGTTCCAATGTTAGGGGTTTTAAGTTTTCCATGTTAGGGTTTTCGGGTTTTCTTTTGTTTAGTGTTTAGGGGTTTAGAGTTTGGGGTTTTGGGGTTTAAATGTTAGGGTTTTATGGGGTTTAAATGTTAGGGTTTTAGGGTTTTACTTATCAGGGTCTAGGGTTTTCGAATTTAGGGTTTAGGATTTCAAGGGTTTAGTGTTTAGGGATTTAGGGTTTAAGGTTTAGAATTTTAAAGGGTTTAGGGTTTTGGGGTTCCAATGTTAGGGGTTTTAGGTTTTCTATGTTAGGGTTCTAGGGGTTTTTCTTGTTTTGTGTATAGGGTTTAGAGTTTGGGGTTTTGGGGGTTTAAATGTTAGGGTTTTAGGGTTTTACTCATCAGGGTTTGGTGTTTTAGGATTTTGGGTTTAGGATTTCAAGTGTTTAGGGTTTTTGGGTTTCAATATTAGCGTCTTAGGGTTTTACTGATTAGGGTTTAGGGTTTTAGGATTTAGTGTTTAGGATTTCAAGGGTTTTGGTTTTTAGGGTTAAAGGTTTAGGGTTTTACTGTCTAGGTTTTAGGGTTTAGGGTTTCAGATTTCAAGGGTTTAGACTTTTGGGGTTCCAATGTTAGGGTTTTAGGTTTTCCGTGTTACGGTTCTAGGGTTTTACTGTTTAGTGTTTAGGGTTTAGAGTTTGGGGTTTTGGAGTTTAAATGTTAGGGTTTTAGGGTTTATTTATCAGGGTTTTTCGTTTTAGAATTTAGAGTTTAGGATTTTAAAGGTTTAGTGTTTAGGGATTTAGGGTATAAGGTTTAGAATTTCAAGGGTTTAGGGTTTAGGGTTTTGTGGTTTCATTTTTAGGGTTCTAGGTTTTCCATGCTTGGGTTTTAGGGTCTTACTGTCTAGGTTTTAGGGTTTAGGGTTTCATATTTCAAGGGTTTATGGTTTTGGGGTTCCAAGGTTAGGGTTTTTGGGTTTTACTGTTTAGGGTTTAGGGTTTCAGGTTTTCTATGTTAGGGTTCTAGGGTTTTACTGTTTTGTGTATAGGGTTTAGAGTTTGGAGTTTTGGGGTTTAAATGTTAGGGTTTTAGGGTTTTACTGATCAGGGTTTAGTGTTTTAGGATTTTGGGTTCAGGATTTCAAGTGTTTAGGGTTTTTGGGTTTCAATATTAGGGTCTTAGGGTTTTACAGATTAGTATTCAGGGTTTTAGGATTTAGTGTTTAGGAATTCAAGGGTTTAGGGTTTTGGGGTTTGGGGTATCATTGTTCGGGTTTTAGGTTTTGCATGCTACGGTTTTAGGGTTTTACTGTATAGGTTTTAGGGTTTAGGGTTTCAGATTTCAAGGGTTTAGACTTTTGGGGATCGATGTTAGGGGTTTTAGGTTTTTCAGTGTTAGGGTTCTAGGGTTTTTCTTGTTTAGTGTTTAGGGTTTAGAGTTCGGGGTTTTTGAGTTTAAATGTTAGGGTTTTAGGGTTTATTTATCAGGGTTTAGGGTTTTAGGATTTAGGGTTTAGGATTTCAAGGGTTTAGTGTTTATGGATTTAGGGTATAAGGTTTAGAATTTCAAGGGTTTAGGATTTTAGGTTTTGTGGTTTCATTTTCAGGGTTTTAGGTTTTCCAAGCTAGGGTTTTAGGGTTTTACTGTCTAGTTTTTAGGGTTTCAGATTTCAAGGGTTGGGTTTTAGGTTTCTATGTTAGTGTTCTAGGGTTTTACTGTTTTGTGTATAGGGTTTAAAGTTTGGGGTTTTGGGGTTTAAATGTTAGGGTCTTAGGGTTTTACAGATCAGGGTTTAGGGTTTTATAATTTAGGGGTTAGGATTTCAAGGGTTTATTGTTTCATTTTTAGGGTTTTAGGTTTTCCATGCTAGGGTTTCTGGGTTTTACTGTCTAGGTTTTAGGGTTTAGGGTTTCAGATTTCAAGGGTTTAGGGTTTTGGGGTTCCAATGTTAGGGAGTTTGGGTTTTACAGTTTAGGGTTTTGAGGTTTCAATGTTAGGGTTTTAGGGTTTTACTTGTTAGGGTTTGGGGTTTTAGGGTTTCGGGGTTCCAATGTTAGGGTTTTAGGTTATCCATGTTAGGGTTCAAGGGTTTTCCTGTTTAGTGTTTAGGGTTTAGAATTTGGAGTTTTGGGGTTTAAATGTTAGAGTTTTAGGGTTTTACTTGTTAGGGTTTGGGGTATTTTGTTTTTGGGGTTCTGATTTTAGGGTTTTAGGTTTTCCTTGTTAGGGTTCAAGGGTATTACTGTTTAGTGTTTAGGGTTTAGAGTTTGGGGTTTTGGGGTTTAAATGTTAGGGTTTTAGGGTTTTACTTATCAGGGTTTAGCGTTTTTGAATTTAGGTGTTAGGATTTCAAGGGTTTAGTGTTTAGCGATTTAGGGTTTAAGGTTTAGAATTTCAAGGGTTTAGGGTTTTGGGGTTCCAATGTTAGGGTTTTAGGTTTTCTATGTAAGTGTTCTAGGGTTTTACTGTTTTGTGTATAGGATTTAGAGTTTGGGGTTTTGGGGATTAATTGTTAGGGTCTTAGGGTTTTACTGATCAGGGTTTAGGGTTTTATAATTTAGGGGTTAGGATTTCAAGGGTTTATTGTTTAGGGATTTAGGGTTTAAGGTTTAGAATTTAAAGGGTTTAGGGTTTTGGGGTTCCTATGTTAGGGTTTTAGGTTTTCCATGTTAGGGTTCTAGAGATTTACTTTTTAGTGTCTAGGGTTTAGAGTTTCGGGTTTTGGGGTTTAAATTTTAGGGTTTTAGGGTTTATTTATCAGGGTTTAGGGTTTTAGAATTTAGGGTTTAGGATTTCAAGGGTTTAGTGTTTAGGGATTTAGGGTTTAAGGTTTAGAATTTCAAGGGTTTAGGGTTTTGGGTTTTGTGGTGTCATTTTTAGGGTTTTAGGTTTTCCATGCTATGGTTTCAGGGTTACTGTCTAGGTTTTATGGTTTAGAGTTTCAGATTTCAAGGGTTTAGGGTTTTGGGGTTCCAACGTTAGGTAGTTTGGGTTTTACTGTTTAGGGTTTAGGGTTTAGGGTTTCGGATTTGAAGGGTCTAGGGATTTGGGGTTCCAATGTCAGGGTTTTAGGTTTTCCATGTTATGGTTCTAAGGTTTTACTGTTTAAGGTTTTACGGTTTTACTGATTAGGGTTTTGGTTTTAGGATTTAGGATTTAGGATTGCAAGGGTTCAGGGTTTAGGTTTCTAGAGTTTATGGTTTAGAATTTCAAGGGTTTAGCATTTTGGGTTTTGGGATTTCATTGATAGGGTATTAGGTTTCTCATGCTGGGTTTTAAAGTTTTACAGTTTAGGTTTTAGGGTTTAGGGATTCGGATTTCAAGAGTTTAGGGTTTTGGGGTTCCAATGTTAGGGTTTTAGGTTTTCCATGTTAGGGTTCTAGGATTTTACTCTATTGGGTTTAGGGTTTTGGGGTTTCTATGTTCGGGTTTTAGGGTTTTACTTTTTAGGGTTTAGGGTTTAGGATTTCAAGGGTTTAGGGTTTAGGGTTTTAGGGTTAAAGGTTTAGAATTTCAGGGGTTTAGGGTTTTGGGGTTTGGGGTTTTATTGTTAGGGTTTTACGTTTTCCATGCTTGGGTTTAAGGGGTTTTACTGTCTAGGTTTTAGGATTTAGGGTTTCAGATTTCAAGGGTTTAGGGTTTTGGGGTTCCAATGTTAGGGAGTTTGGGTTTTACAGTTTAGGGTTTTGAGGTTTCAATGTTAGGGTTTTAGGGTTTTACTTGTTAGGGTTTGGGGTTTTAGGGTTTCGGGGTTCCAATGTTAGGGTTTTAGGTTATCCATGTTAGGGTTCAAGGGTTTTCCTGTTTAGTGTTTAGGGTTTAGAATTTGGAGTTTTGGGGTTTAAATGTTAGAGTTTTAGGGTTTTACTTGTTAGGGTTTGGGGTATTTTGTTTTTGGGGTTCTGATTTTAGGGTTTTAGGTTTTCCTTGTTAGGGTTCAAGGGTATTACTGTTTAGTGTTTAGGGTTTAGAGTTTGGGGTTTTGGGGTTTAAATGTTAGGGTTTTAGGGTTTTACTTATCAGGGTTTGGTGTTTTAGGATTTTGGGTTTAGGATTTCAAGTGTTTAGGGTTTTTGGGTTTCAATATTAGGGTCTTAGGGTTTTACTGATGAGGGTGTAGGGTTTTAGGATTTAGTGTTTAGGATTTCAAGGGTTTAGGGTTTTAGGGTTAAAGGTTTAGGGTTTTGGGGTTTGGGGTTTCATTGTTCGGGTTTTAGGTTTTGCATGCGAGGGTTTTAGGGTTTTACTGTCTAGGTTTTAGGGTTTAGGGTTTCAGATTTCAAGGGTTTAGACTTTTGGGGTTCCAATGTTAGGGTTTTAGGTTTTCCTTGTTAGGGTTCTAGGGTTTTACAGTTTAGTGTTTAGGGTTTAGAGTTTGGGGTTTTGGAGTTTAAATGTTAGGGTTTTAGGGTTTATTTATCAGGGTTTAGGGTTTTCGAATTTAGGGTTTAGGATTTCAAGGGTTTAGTGTTTAGGGATTTAGGGTTTATGGTTTAGAATTTCAGGTGTTTAGGGTTTTCATTTTGTGGTTCCAATATTAGGGTTGTTGGGTTTTACTGTTTAGGGTTTAGGGTTTTGGGGTTTCAATGTTAGGGTTTTAGGGTTTTACTTGTTAGGGTTTAGGGTTTTAGGGTTTTGGGGTTCCAATGTTAGGCTTTTAGGTTTTCCATGTTAGGGTTCAGGGGTTTTACTGTTTAGTGTTTAGGGTTTAGACTTTGGGATTTTGGGGTTTAAATGTTAGGGTTTTAGGGTTTTACTTATCAGGGTTTAGGGTTTTCGAATTTAGGGTTTAGGATTTCAAGGGTTTAGTGTTTAGGGATTTAGGGTTTAAGGTTTAGAATTTCAAGGGTTTAGGGTTTTGGGTTTTGTGGTTTCATTGTTAGGATTTTAAGTTTTCCATGCTAGGGGTTTTAGGGGTTTTTCTTGTCTAGGTTTTAGGGTTTAGGGTTTCGGCTTTGAAGGGTCTAGGGATTTGGGGTTCCAACGTCAGGGTTTTAGGTTTTCCATGTTATGGTTCTAAGGTTTTACTGTTTAAGGCTTTACGGTTTTACTGATTAGGGCTAGGGTTTTAGGATTTAGGGTTTAGGATTGCAAGGGTTCAGGGTTTAGGTTTCTAGGGTTTATGGTTTAGAATTTCAAGGGTTTAGCGTTTTGGGTTTTGGGATTTCATTGATAGGGTATTAGGTTTCCCATGCTGGGTTTTAAGGTTTTACAGTTTAGGTTTTAGGGTTTAGGGATTCGGATTTCAAGAGTTTAGGGTTTTGGGGTTCCAATGTTAGGGTTTTGGGTTTTCCATGTTAGGGTTCTAGGATTTTACTCTATTGGGTTTAGGGTTTTGGGGTTTCTATGTTAGGGTTTTAGGGTTTTACTTGTTAGGGTTTAGGGTTTAGGATTTCAAGAGTTTAGGGTTTAGGGTTTTAGGGTTAAAGGTTTAGAATTTCAGGGGTTTAGGGTTTTGGGCTTTGGGGTTTTATTGTTAGGGTTTTACGTTTTCCATGCTTGGGTTTAAGGGTTTTACTGTCCAGGTTTCAGGATTTAGGGTTTCAGATTTCAAGGGTTTAGGGTTTTGGGGTTCCAATATTAGGGTTTTAGGTTTCCATGTTAGGGTTGTAGGGTTTTACTGTTTAGGGTTTAGGGTTTAGAATTTAGGGTTTTGGGGTTTCAATGTTAGGGCTTTAGTGTTTTACTTGTTAGGGTTTGGGGTTTTAGTGTTTTGGGGTTCCAATGTTAGGGTTTTAACTTTTCCATGTTAAGGTTTTCGGGTTTTGCTGTTTAGTGTTTATTGTCTAGAGTTTGGGGTTTTGGGGTTTAAATGTTAGGGTTTTATGGGGTTTAAATGTTAGGGTTTTAGGGTTTTACTTATCAGGGTCTAGGGTTTTCGAATTTAGGGTTTAGGATTTCAAGGGTTTAGTGTTTAGGGATTTAGGGTTTAAGGTTTAGAATTTTAAAGGGTTTAGGGTTTTGGGGGTTCCAATGTTAGGGGTTTTAGGTTTTCTATGTTAGGGTTCTAGGGTTTCTTGTTTTGTGTATAGGGTTTAGAGTTTGGGGTTTTGGGGTTTAAATGTTAGGGTTTTAGGGTTTTACTGATTAGGGTTTGGTGTTTTAGGATTTTGGGTTTAGGATTTCAAGTGTTTAGGGTTTTTGGGTTTCAATATTAGGGTCTTAGGGTTTTACTGATTAGGGTTTGGGGTTTTAGGATTTAGTGTTTAGGATTTCAAGGGTTTTGGTTTTTAGGGTTAAAGGTTTAGGGTTTTGGGGTTTGGGGTTTCATTGTTCGGGTTTTAGGTTTTGCATGCTAGGGTTTTAGGGTTTTACTGTCTAGGTTTTAGGGTTTAGGGTTTGATTTCAAGGGTTTAGACTTTTGGGGGTTCCAATGTTAGGGTTTTAGGTTTTTCAGTGTTAGGGTTCTAGGGGTTTTTCTTGTTTAGTGTTTAGGGTTTAGAGTTTGGGGTTTTGGAGTTTAAATGTTAGGGTTTTAGGGTTTATTTATCAGGGTTTTTCGTTTTAGAATTTAGAGTTTAGGATTTTAAGGGTTTAGTGTTTAGGGATTTAGGGTATAAGGTTTAGAATTTCAAGGGTTTAGGGTTTAGGGTTTTGTGGTTTCATTTTTAGGGTTCTAGGTTTTCCATGCTTGGGTTTTAGGGTTTTACTGTCTAGCTTTTAGGGTTTAGGTATGTTAGGGTTTTTGGGTTTTACTGTTTCGGGTTTAGGGTTTTGAGGTTTCAATGTTAGGGTTTTAGGGTTTTACTTGTTAGGGTTTGGGGTTTTAGGGTTTTGGGGTTCCAATGTTAGGGTTTCAGGTTTTCTATGTTAGGGTTCTAGGGTTTTACTGTTTTGTGTATAGGGCTTAGAGTTTGGAGTTTTGGGGTTTAAATGTTAGGGTTTTAGGGTTTTACTGATCAGGGTTTAGTGTTTTAGGATTTTGGGTTGAGGATTTCAAGTGTTTAGGGTTTTTGGGTTTCAATACTAGGGTCCTAGGGTTTTACTGATTAGGATTTAGGGTTTTAGGATTTAGTGTTTAGGAATTCAAGGGTTTAGGGTTTTAGGGTTAGAGGTTTAAGGTTTTGGGGTTTGGGGTATCATTGTTCGGGTTTTAGGTTTTGCATGCTACGGTTTTAGGGTTTTACTGTATAGGTTTTAGGGTTTAGGGTTTCAGATTTCAAAGGTTTAGACTTTTGGGGATCCAATGTTAGGGTTTTAGGTTTTCCGTGTTAGGGTTCTAGGGTTTTACTGTTTAGTGTTTAGGGTTTAGAGTTCGGGGTTTTTGAGTTTAAATGTTAGGGTTTTAGGGTTTATTTATCAGGGTTTAGGGTTTTAGAATTTAGGGTTTAGGATTTGAAGGGTTTAGTGTTTAGGGATTTAGGGTATAAGGTTTAGAATTTCAAGGGTTTAGGATTTTAGGTTTTGTGGTTTCATTTTTCGGGTTTTAGGTTTTCCAAGCTAGGGTTTTAGGGTTTTACTGTCTAGGTTTTAGGGTTTCAGATTTCAAGGGTTGGGTTTTAGGTTTTCTATGTTAGTGTTCTAGGGTTTCTCTGTTTTGTGTATAGGGTTTTAAAGTTTGGGGGTTTTTGGGGTTTAAATGTTAGGGTCTTAGGGTTTTACTGATCAGGGTTTAGGGTTTTATAATTTAGGGTTTAGGATTTCAAGGGTTTAGTTTGGGGATTTTGAATTTAAGGTTTAGAATTTAAAGGGTTTAGGGTTTTGGGGTTCCCATGTTAGGGTTTTAGGTTTCCCATGTTAGGGTTCTAGGGATTTACTTTTTTGTGTTTAGGGTTTAGAGTTTCGGGTTTTGGGGTTTAAAATTTTAGGGTTTTAGGGTTTATTTATCAGGGTTTAGGGTTTTAGAATTTAGGGTTTAGGATTTCAAGGGTTTAGTGTTTAGGGATTTAGGGTTTAAGGTTTAGAATTTCAAGGGTTTTGGTTTTTGTGGTTTCCTTTTTAGGGTTTTAGGTTTTCCATGCTAGGGTCTCAGGGTTTTACTGTCTAGGTTTTAGGGTTTAGGGTTTTGGGGTTCCAACGTTAGGTAGTTTGGGTTTAAGGTTTAGGGTTTCGGATTTGAAGGGTCTAGGGATTTGGGGTTCCAATGTCAGGGTTTTAGGTTTTCCATGTTACGGTTCTAAGGTTTTTCTGTTTAAGGTTTTACGGTTTTACTGATTAGGGTTAGGGTTTTAGGATTTAGGATTTGGGATTGCAAGGGTTCAGGGTTTAGGTTTCTAGGGTTTATGGTTTAGAATTTCAAGGGTTTAGCGTTTTGGGTTTTGGGATTTCAATGATAGGGTATTAGGTTTCCCATGCTGGGTTTTAAGGTTTTACAGTTTAGATTTTAGGGTTTCGGGATTCGGATTTCAAGAGTTTAGGGTTTTGGGGTTCCAATGTTAGGGTTTTAGGTTTTCCATGCTAGGGTTCTAGGATTTTACTCTATTGGGTTTAGGGTTTTGGGGTTTCTATGTTCGGGTTTTAGGGTTTTACTTGTTAGGGTTTAGGGTTTAGGATTTCAAGGGTTTGGGGTTTAGGGTTTTAGGGTTAAAGGTTTAGAATTTCAGGGGTTTAGGGTTTTGGGCTTTGGGGTTTTATTGTTAGGGTTTTACGTTTTCCATGCTTGGGTTTAAGGGTTTTACTGTCTAGGTTTTAGGATTTAGGGTTTCAGATTTCAAGGGTTTAGGGTTTTGGGGTTCCAATGTTAGGGTTTTAAGTTTCCATGTTAGGGTTGTAGGGTTTTACTGTTTAGGGTTTAGGGTTTTGGGGTTTCAATGTTAGGGTTTTAGTGTTTCACTTGTTAGGGTTTGGGGTTTTAGTGTTTTGGGGTTCCAATGTTAGGGTTTTAAGTTTTCCATGTTAGGGTTTTCGGGTTTTACTGTTTAGTGTTTAGGGTTTAGAGTTTGGGGTTTTGGGGTATAAATTTTAGGGTTTTATGGTTTTACTTATCAGGGTTTAGGGTTTAGGATTTCAAGGGTTTAGTGTTTAGAGATTTAGGGTTTAAGGTTTAGAATTTAAAAGGTTTAGAGTTTTGGGGTTCCAATGTTAGGGTTTTAGGTTTTCTATGTTAGGGTTCTAGGGTTTTACTGTTTTGTGTATAGGGTTTAGAGTTTGGGGTTTTGGGGTTTAAATGTTAGCGTTTTAGGGTTTTACTGATCAGGGTTTGGTGTTTTAGGATTTTGGGTCTAGGATTTCAAGTGTTTAGGGTTTTTGGGTTTCAATATTAGGGTCTTAGGGTTTTACTGATTAGGGTTTAGGGTTTTAGGATTTCAAGGGTTTTGGGTTTTTGGGTTAAAGGTTTAGGGTTTTGGGGTTTGGGGTTTCATTGTTCGGGTTTTAGGTTTTGCATGCTAGGGTTTTAGGGTTTTACTGTCTAGGTTTTAGGGTTTAGGGTTTCAGATTTCAAGGGTTTAGACTTTTGGGGTTCCAATGTTAGGGTTTTAGGTTTTCCGTGTTAGGGTCCCAGGGTTTTACTGTTTACTGTTTAGGGTTTAGAGTTTGGGGTTTTGGAGTTTAAATGTTAGGGTTTTAGGGTTTAGTTATCAGGGTTTAGGGTTCTAGAATTTAGGGTTTAGGATTTTAAGGGTTTAGTGTTTAGGGATTTAGGGTATAAGGTTTAGAATTTCAAGGGTTTAGGGTTTTTGGTTTTGTGGTTTCATTTTTAGGGTTTTAGGTTTTCCATGCTAGGGTTTTAGGGTTTTACTGTCTAGGTTTTAGGGTTTAGGGTTTCAGATTTCAAGGGTTTAGGGTTTTGGGGTTCCAATGTTAGGGTTTTTGGGTTTTACTGTTTAGGGTTTAGGGTTTTGAGGTTTCAATGTTCGGGTTTTAGGGTTTTACTTGTTAGGGTTTGGGGTTTTAGGGTTTTGGGGTTCCAATGTTAGGGTTTTAGGTTATCCATGTTAGGGTTCAAGGGTTTTCCTGTTTAGTGTTTAGGGTTTAGAGTTTGGAGTTTTGGGGTTTAAATGTTAGGGTTTTAGGGTTTTACTTGTTAGGGTTTGGGGTTTTTTGGTTTCGGGGTTTCGATTTTAGGGTTTTAGGTTTTCCTTGTTAGGGTTCAAGGGTTTTACTGTTTAGTGTGTAGGGTTTAGAGTTTGGGGTTTTGGGGTTTAAATGTTAGGGTTTTAGGGTTTTACTTATCAAGGTTTAGGGTTTTTGAATTTAGGGTTTAGGATTTCAAGGGTTTAGTGTTTAGCGATTTAGGGTTTAAGGTTTTGAACTTCAAGGGTTTAGGGTTTTGGGGTTCCAAAGTTAGGGTTTTAGGTTTTCTATGTTAGTGTTCTAGGGTTTTACTGTTTTGTGCATAGGGTTTAGAGTTTGCTGTTTTGGGGTTTAAATGTTAGGGTCTTAGGGTTTTACCGATCAGGGTTTTGGATTTTATAATTTAGGGGTTAGGATTTCAAGGGTTTAGCGTTTAGGGATTTAGGGTTTAAGGTTTAGAATTTAAAGGGTTTAGGTTTTTGGGGTTCCAATGTTAGGGTTTTAGGTTTTCCATGTTAGGGTTCTAGGGATTTACTTTTTAGAGTTTAGGGTTTAGAGTTTCGGGTTTTGGGGTTTAAATTTTAGGGTTTTAGGGTTTATTTATCATGGTTTAGGGTTTTAGAATTTAGGGTTTAGGATTTCAAGGGTTTAGTGTTTAGGGATTTAGGGTTTAATGTTTAGAATTTCAAGGGTTTAGGGTTTTGGGTTTTGCGGTTTCATTTTTAGGGTTTTAGGTTTTCCATGCTAGGGATTCAGGGTTTTACTGTCTAGGTTTTAGGGTTTAGAGATTTAGGGTTTTAGGTTTAGAATTTCAAAGGTTTAGAGTTTTGGGGTTCCAATGTTAGGGTTCTAGGCTGTTTAGTGTTTAGGGTTTAGGGTTTGGGGTTTTTGGGGTTTAAATGTTAGGGTTTTAGGGTTTTACTTATCAGGGTTTAGGGTTTTCGAATTTAGGGTTTAGGATTTCAAGGGATTAGTGTTTAGGGATTTCGGGTTTAAGGTTTAGAATTTAAAGGGTTTAGGGTTTTGGGGTTCCAATGTTAGGGTTTTAGGTTTTCTATGTTAGGGTTGTAGGGTTTTACTATTTTGTGTGTAGGGCTTAGAGTTTGGGATTTTGGGGGTTAAATGTTAGGGTTTTAGGGTTTTACTGATCAGGGTTTGGTGTTTTAGGATTTTGGGTTTAGGATTTCAAGTGTTTAGGGTTTTTGGGTTTCAATATTAGGGTCTTAGGGTTTAACTGATTAGGGTTTAGGGTTTTAGGATTTAGTGTTTAGGATTTCAAGGGTTTAGGGTTTTAGGGTTAAAGGTTTAGGGTTTTGGGGTTTGGGGTTTCATTGTTCGGGTTTTAGGTTTTGCATGCTAGGGTTTTAGGGTTTTACTGTCTAGGTTTTAGGGTTTAGGGTTTCAGATTTCAAGGGTTTAGACTTTTGGGGTTCCAATGTTAGGGTTTTAGGTTTTCCGTGTTAGGGTTCTAGGGTATTACTGTTTAGTGTTTAGGGTTTAGAGTTTGGGGTTTTGGAGTTTAAATGTTAGGGTTTTAGGGTTTATTTATCTGGGTTTTTCGTTTTAGAATTTAGAGTTTAGGATTTTACGGGTTTAGTGTTTAGGGATTTAGGGTATAAGGTTTAGAATTTCAAGGGTTTAGGGTTTAGGGTTTTGTGGTTTCATTTTTAGGGTTCTAGGTTTTCCATGCTTGGGTTTTAGGGTTTTACTGTCTAGGTTTTAGGGTTTAGGGTTTCATATTTCAAGGGTTTAGGGTTTTTGGGGTTCCAATGTTCGGGTTTTTCGGTCTTACTGTTTAGGGTTTAGGGTTTTGAGGTTTCAATGTTAGGGTTTTACTTGTTAGGGTTTGGGGTTTTAGGGTTTTGGGGTTCCAATGTTAGGGTTTCAGGTTTTCTATGTTAGGGTTCTAGGGTTTTACTGTTTCGTGTATAGGGTTTAGGGTTTGGAGTTTTGGGGTTTAAATGTTAGGGTTTTACTGATCAGGGTTTAGTGTATTAGGATTTTGGGTTTAGGATTTCAAGTGTTTAGGGTTTTTGGGTTTCAATATTAGGGTCTTAGGGTTTTACTGATTAGGATTTAGGGTTTTAGGATTTAGTGTTTAGGAATTCAAGGGTTTAGGGTTTTAGGGTTAAAGGTTTAGGGTTTCATTGTTCGGGTTTTAGGTTTTGCATGCTAGGGTTTTAGGGTTTCACTGTCTAGGTTTTAGGGTTTAGGGTTTTAGATTTCAAGGGTTTAGACTTTTGGGGTTCCAATGTTAGGGTTTTAGGTTTTCTGTGTTAGGGTTCTAGGGTTTTACTGTTTAGTGTTTAGGGTTTAGAGTTTGGGGTTTTGGAGTTTAAATGTTAGGGTTTTCGGGTTTACTTATCAGGGTTTAGGGTTTTCGAATTTAGGGTTTAGGATTTCAAGGGTTTAGTGTTTAGGGATTTCGGGTTTAAGGTTTAGAATTTAAAGGGTTTAGGGTTTTGGGGTTCCAATGTTAGGGTTTTAGGTTTTCTATGTTAGGGTTCTAGGGTTTTACTATTTCGTGTATAGGGCTTAGAGTTTGGGGTCTTGGGGTTTAAATGTTAGGGTTTTAGGGTTTTACTGATCAGGGTTTGGTGTTTTAGGATTTTGGGTTTAGGATTTCAAGTGTTTAGGGTTTTTGGGTTTCAATATTAGGGTCTTAGGGTTTTACTGATTAGGGTTTAGGGTTTTAGGATTTAGTGTTTAGGATTTCAAGGGTTTAGGGTTTTAGGGTTAAAGGTTTAGGGTTTTGGGGTTTGGGGTTTCATTGTTCGGGTTTTAGGTTTTGCATGCTAGGGTTTTAGGGTTTTACTGTCTAGGTTTTAGGGTTTAGGGCATCAGATTTCATGGGTTTAGACTTTTGGGTTCCAATGTTAGGGTTTTAGGTTTTCCGTTTTTGGGTTCCAGGGTTTTAGTATTTACTGTTTAGGGTTTAGAGTTTAGGGTTTTGGAGTTTAAATGTTAGGGTTTTAGGGTTTATTTTTCAGGGTTTAGGGTTTTAGAACTTAGGGTTTAGGATTTTAAGGGTTTAGTGTTTAGGGATTTAGTGTATATGGTTTAGAATTTCAAGGGTTTAGTGTTTTGGGTTTTGTGGTTTCATTTTTAGGGTTTTAGGTTTTCCATGCTATGGTTTTAGGGTTTTACTGTCTAGGTTTTAGGGTTTAGGGTTTCAGATTTCAAGGGTTTAGGGTTTTGGGGTTCCAATGTTAGGGTTTTTGGGTTTTACTGTTTAGAGTTTAGGTTTTTGAGGTTTCAATGTTAGGGTTTTAGGGTTTTACTTGTTAGGGTTTAGGGTTTTAGGGTTTTGGGGTTCCAATGTTAGGGTTTTAGGTTTTCTATGTTAGGGTTCTAGGGTTTTACTATTTTGTGTATAGGGTTTAGAGTTTGGAGTTTTGGGGTTTAAATGTTTGGGTTTTAGGGTTTTACTGATCAGGGTTTAGTGTTTTAGGATTTTGGGTTTAGGATTTCAAGTGTTTAGTTTTTTTGGGTTTCAATATTAGGGTCCTAGGGTTTTACTTATTAGGGTTTAGGGTTTTAGGATTTAGTGCTTAGGATTTCAAGGGTTTAGGGTTTTAGGGTTAAAGGTTTAGGGTTTTGGGGTTTGGGGTTTCATTGTTCGGGTTTTAGGTTTTGCATGCTAGGGTTTTAGGTTTTACTGTCTAGGTTTTAGGGTTTAGGGTTTCAGATTTCAAGGGTTTAGACTTTTGGGGTTCCAATGTTAGGGTTTTAGGTTTTCCGTGTTAGGGTTCTAGGGTTTTACTGTTTAGTGTTTAGGGTTTAGAGTTTTGGGTTTTGGAGTTTAAATGTTAGGGTTTTAGGGTTTATTTATCAGGGTTTAGGGTTTTAGAATTTAGGGTTTAGGATTTTAAGGGTTTAGTGTTTAGGGATTTAGGGTATAAGGTTTAGAATTTCAAGGGTTTAGGGTTTTGGGTTTTGTGGTTTCATTTTTAGGGTTTTAGGTTTTCCATGCTAGCGTTTTAGGGTTTTACTGTCTAGGTTTTAGGGTTTAGGGTTTCATATTTCAAGGGTTTAGGGTTTTGGGGTTCCAATGTTAGGGTTTTTGGGTTTTACTGTTTAGGGTTGAGGGTTTTGAGGTTTCAATGTTAGGGTTTTAGGGTTTTACTTGTTAGGGTTTGGGGTTTTAGGGTTTTGGGTTTCCAATGTTAGGGTTTTAGGTTTTATATGTAAGGGTTCTAGGGTTTTACTGTTTTGTGTATAGGGTTTAGAGTTGGGGTTTTGGGGTTTAAATGTTAGGGTTTTAGGGCTTTACTGATCAGGGTTTAGTGTTTTAGGATTTTGGGTTTAGGATTTCAAGCGTTTAGGGTTTTTGGGTTTCAATATTTGGGTCTTAGGCTTTTACTTATTAGGGTTTGGGGTTTTAGGATTTAGTGTTTAGGAAGTCAAGGGTTTAGGGTTTTAGGGTTTTGGGGTTTCATTGTTCGGGTTTTAGGTTTTGCATGCAAGGGTTTAGGGTTTTACTGTCTAAGTTTTAGGGTTTAGGGTTTCAGATTTCAAGGGTTTAGACTTTCGGGGTTCCAATGTTAGGGTTTTAGGTTTTCCGTGTCAGGGTTCTAGGGTTTTACTGTTTAGTGTTTAGGGTTTTGAGTTTGGGGTTTTTGAGTTTAAATGTTAGGGTTTTAGGGTTTATTTATCAGGGTTTAGGGTTTTAGAATTTAGGGTTTAGGATTTCAAGGGTTTAGTGTTTAGGGATTTAGGGTATAAGGTTTAGAATTTCAAGGGTTTAGGATTTTAGGTTTTGCGGTTTAATTTTTAGGGTTTTAGGTTTTCCAAGCTAGGGTTTTAGGGTTTTACTGTCTAGGTTTTAGGGTTTCAGATTTCAACGGTTGGGTTTTAGGTTTTCTATGTTAGTGTTCTAGGGTTTTACTGTTTTGTGTATAGGGTTTAGAGTTTGGGGTTTTGGGGTTTAAATGTTAGGGTCTTAGGGTTTTACTCGATCGGGGGTTTAGGGTTTTATAATTTAGGGGTTAGGATTTCAAGGGTTTAGTGTTTAGGGATTTAGTGTTTAAGGTTTAGAATTTAAAGGGTTTAGGGTTGTGGGGTTCCAATGTTAGGGTTTTAGGTTTTCCATGTTAGGGTTCTAGGGATTTACTTTTTAGTGTTTAGGGTTTAGAGTTTCGGGTTTTGGGGTTTAAATTTTAGGGTTTTAGGGTTTATTTATCAGGGTTTAGGGTTTTAGAATTTAGGGTTTAGGATTTCAAGGGTTTAGTGTTTAGGGATTTAGGGTTTAAGGTTTAGAATTTCAAGGGTTTAGGGTTTTGGGTTTTGTGGTTTCATTTTTAGGGCTTTAGGTTTTCCATGCTAGGGTTTCAGGGTTTTATTCTCCAGGTTTTAGGGTTTAGGGTTTCAGATTTCAAGGGTTTAGGGTTTTGGGGTTCCAATGTTAGGGAGTTTGGGTTTTACTGTTTAGGGTTTAGGGTTTTGAGATTGCAATGTTAGGGTTTTAGGGTTTTACTTGTTAGGGTTTGGGGTTTTAGGGTTTTGGGGTTCCAATGTTAGGGTTTTAGGTTATCCCTGTTAGGGTTCAAGGGTTTTACTATTTGGGGTTTAGGGTTTAGAGTTTGGAGTTTTGGGGTTTAAATGTTAGGGTTTTAGGGTTTTACTTGTTAGGGTTTGGGGTTTTTTGGTTTTGGGGTTCCGATTTTAGGGTTTTAGGTTTTCCTTGTTAGGGTTCAAGGGTTTTACTTTTTGGTGTTTAGGGTTTAGAGTTTGGGGTTTTGGGGTTTAAATGTTAGGGTTTTAGGGTTTTACTTATCAGGGTTTAGGGTTTTTGAATTTAGGGTTTAGGATTTCAAGGGTTTAGTGTTTAGCAATTCAGGGTTTAAGGTTTAGAATTTCAAGGGTTTAGGGTTTTGGGGTTCCAATGTTAGGGTTTTAGGTTTTCTATGTTAGTGTTCTAGGGTTTTACTGTTTTGTGTATAGGGTTTAGAGTTTGGGGTTTTGGGGTTTAAATGTTGTGGTCTTAGGGTTTTACTGATCAGGGTTTAGGGTTTTATCATTTAGGGGTTAGGATTTCAAGGGTTTAGTGTTTAGGGATATAGGGTTTAAGGTTTAGAATTTAAAGGGTTTAGGGTTTTGGGGTTCCAATGTTAGGGTTTTAGGTTTTCCATGTTAGGGTTCTAGGGATTACTTTTTAGTGTTTAGGGTTTAGAGTTTCGGGTTTTGGGGTTTAAATGTTAGGGTTTTAGTGACCAGAGTTTAGGGTTTTAGAATTTGGGGTTTAGGATTTTAAGCGTTTAGTGTTTAGGGATTTAGGGTTTAAGGCTTAGAATGTCAAGGGTTTAGGGTGTTGGGGTTCCAGTGTTTGAGTTTTAGGTTTTCTATGTTAGGGTTCTAGGGTTTTGCTGTTTAGTATTTAGGGTTTAGAGTTTAGGGTTTTGGGGTTTAAATGTTAGGGTTTTAGGGTTTTACTTATCAGGGTTTAGGGTTTTAGAATTTAGGGTTTAGGATTTCAAGGGTTTAGTGTTTAGGGGTTTAGGGTTTAAGGTTTAGAATTTCAAGGATATAGGGTTTAGGGTTTTGATTTCAAGGATTTAGGGTTTTGGGTGTAGAATGTTAGGGTTTCAGGTTTTCTACGTTAGGGTTTAGGGTTTAGGGGTTTCCATGTTTGCGTTTTGGGTTTTCTTTGTTCGGATTTGCAAGTTTTACTGTTTAAGTTTTGTGGTTTTAGGGTTTAGCATTTCAGGGGTTTAGGGTTTAAATTTCAACGGTTTAGTGTTTAAGATTTGTGTTTTGGTGTTTCAATGTTAGGGTTTTAGGGTTTTACAGATTAGGGTTTAGTGTTTTACTGTCTAGGTTTTAGGGTTTCAGATTTCAAGGGTTTAGGGTTTTGGGGTTCCAATGTTAGGGTTTTAGGTTTTCCATGTTAGGTTGTAGGGTGTTACTGTTTAGTGTTGAGGGTTTAGAGTTTTGGGGTTTTAGGGTTTAAATGTTAGGGTTTTACTTATCAGGGTTTAGGGTTTAGGATTTCAAGGGTTTAGTGTTTAGGGATTTAGGGTTTAAGGTTTAGAATTTCAAGGGTTTAGAGTTTTGGGGTTCCATTGTAAGGGTTTTAGGTTTTCAAAGTTAGGGTTTTAGAGTTTTCCTGTTTAGTGTTTAGGGTTTAGAGTTTGGGGTTTTGGGGTTTAAATGTTAGGGTTTTAGGGTTTTAGAATTTAGGGTTTAGGATTTCAAGGGTTTAGTGTTACGGGATTTAGGGTATAAGGTTTAGAATTTCAAGGGTTTTGTGGTTTCATTTTTAGGGATTTTAGGTTTTCCATGCTAGGGTTTTAGGGTTTTACTGTCTAGGTTTTAGGGTTTAGGGTTTCAGATTTCAAGGGTTTAGGGTTTTGGGGTTCCAATGTTAGGGTTTTTGGGTTTTACTGTTTAGGGTGTAGGGTTTTGAGGTTTCAATGTTAGGGTTTTAGGGTTTTACTTGTTAGGGTTTGGGGTTTTAGGGTTTTGGGGTTCCAATGTTAGGGTTTTAGGTTTTATATGTAAGGGTTCTAGGGTTTTACTGTTTTGTGTATAGGGCTTATAGTTTGGGGTTTTGGGGTTTAAATGTTAGGGTTTTAGGGCTTTACTGATCAGGGTTTAGTGTTTTAGCATTTTGGGTTTAGGATTTCAAGTGTTTAGGGTTTTTGGGTTTCAATATTAGGGTCTTAGGCTTTTACTGATTAGGGTTTAGGGTTTTAGGATTTGGTGTTTAGGATTTCAAGGGTTTAGGGTTTTAGGGTCAAAGGTTTAGGGTTTTGGGGTTTGTGGTTTTATTGTTCGGGTTTTAGGTTTTGCATGCTAGGATTTTAGGGTTTTACTGTCTAGGTTTTAGGGTTTAGGGTTTCAGATTTCAAGGGTTTAGACTTTTGGGGTTCCAATGTTAGGTTTTTAGGTTTTCCGTGTTAGGGTTCCAGGGTTTTACTGTTTACTGTTTAGGGTTTAGAGTTTGGGGTTTTGGAGTTTAAATGTTAGGGTTGTAGGGTTTATTTATCAGGGTTTACGGTTTTAGAATTTAGGGTTTAGGATTTTAAGGGTTTAGTGTTTAGGGATTTAGGGTATAAGGTTTAGAATTTCAAGGGTTTAGGGTTTTGGGTTTTGTGGTTTCATTTTTAGGGTTTTAGGTTTTCCATGCTAGGGTTTTAGGGTTTCACTGTCTAGATTTTAGGGTTTAGGGTTTCAGATTTCAAGGGTTTAGGGTTTTGGGGTTCCAATGTTAGGGTTTTTGGGTTTTACTGTTTAGGGTTTAGGGTTTTAAGGTTTCAATGTCAGGGTTTTAGGGTTTTACTTGTTAGGGTTTGGGGTTCCAATGTTAGGGTTTTAGGTTATCCATGTTAGGGTTCAAGGGTTTTACTGTTTAGGGTTTAGGGTTTAGAATTTATGGTTTTGGGGTTTCAATGTTAGGGTTTTAGTGGTTTACTTGTTAGGGTTTGGGGTTTTAGGGTTTTGGGGTTCAATGTTAGGGTTTTAAGTTTTCCATGTTAGGGTTCTAGGGTTTTACTGTTTAGTGTTTAGGGTTTAGAATTTGGGGTTTTGGGGTTTAAATGTTAGGGTTTTACTTATCAGGGTTTAGGGTTTTCGAATTTAGGGTTTAGGATTTCAAGGGTTTAGTGTTTAGGGGTTTAGGGTTTAAGGTTTAGAATTTCAAGGATATAGGGTTTAGGGTTTTGATTTCAAGGATTTAGGGTTTTGGGTGTAGAATGTTAGGGTTTCAGGTTTTCTACGTTAGGGTTTAGGGTTTCCATGTTTGGGTTTTGGGTTTTCTTTGTTCGGATTTTCAAGTTTTACTGTTTAAGTTTTGTGGTTTTAGGGTTTAGCATTTCAGGGGTTTAGGGTTTAAATTTCAACGGTTTAGTGTTTAAGATTTGTGTTTTGGTGTTCCAATGTTAGGGTTTTAGGGTTTTACTGATTAGGGTTTAGTGTTTTACTGTCTAGGTTTTAGGGTTTCAGATTTCAAGGGTTTAGGGTTTTGGGGTTCCAATGTTAGGGTTTTAGGTTTTCCATGTTAGGGTTGTAGGGTTTTACTGTTTAGTGTTTAGGGTTTAGAGTTTGGGGTTTCAGGGTTTAAATGTTAGGGTTTTACTTATCAGGGTTTAGGGTTTTCGAATTTAGGGTTTAGGATTTCAAGGGTTTAGTGTTTAGGGGTTTAGGGTTTAAGGTTTAGAATTTCAAGGATATAGGGTTTAGGGTTTTGATTTCAAGGATTTAGGGTTTTGGGTGTAGAATGTTAGGGTTTCAGGTTTTCTACGTTAGGGTTTAGGGGTTTCCATGTTTGGGTTTTGGGTTTTCTTTGTTCGGATTTTCAAGTTTTACTGTTTAAGTTTTGTGGTTTTAGGGTTTAGCATTTCAGGGGTTTAGGGTTTAAATTTCAACGGTTTAGTGTTTAAGATTTGTGTTTTGGTGTTCCAATGTTAGGGTTTTAGGGTTTTACTGATTAGGGTTTAGTGTTTTACTGTCTAGGTTTTAGGGTTTCAGATTTCAAGGGTTTAGGGTTTTGGGGTTCCAATGTTAGGGTTTTAGGTTTTCCATGTTAGGGTTGTAGGGTTTTACTGTTTAGTGTTTAGGGTTTAGAGTTTGGGGTTTCAGGGTTTAAATGTTAGGGTTTTACTTATCAGGGTTTAGGGTTTTCGAATTTAGGGTTTAGGATTTCAAGGGTTTAGTGTTTAGGGGTTTAGGGTTTAAGGTTTAGAATTTCAAGGATATAGGGTTTAGGGTTTTGATTTCAAGGATTTAGGGTTTTGGGTGTAGAATGTTAGGGTTTCAGGTTTTCTACGTTAGGGTTTAGGGGTTTCCATGTTTGGGTTTTGGGTTTTCTTTGTTCGGATTTTCAAGTTTTACTGTTTAAGTTTTGTGGTTTTAGGGTTTAGCATTTCAGGGGTTTAGGGTTTAAATTTCAACGGTTTAGTGTTTAAGATTTGTGTTTTGGTGTTCCAATGTTGGGGTTTTAGGGTTTTACTGATTAGGGTTTAGTGTTTTACTGTCTAGGTTTTAGGGTTTCAGATTTCAAGGGTTTAGGGTTTTGGGGTTCCAATGTTAGGGTTTTAGGTTTTCCATGTTAGGGTTGTAGGGTTTTACTGTTTAGTGTTTAGGGTTTAGAGTTTGGGGTTTCAGGGTTTAAATGTTAGGGTTTTACTTATCAGGGATTAGGGTTTTCGAATCTAGGGTTTAGGATTTCAAGGGTTTAGTGTTTAGGGATATAGGGTTTAAGGTTTAGAATTTCAAGGGTTTAGAGTTTTGGGGTTCCATTGTAAGGGTTTTAGGTTTTCAAAGTTAGGGTTCTAGAGTTTTCCTGTTTAGTGTTTAGGGTTTAGAGTTTGGGGTTTTGGGGTTTAAATGTTAGGGTTTTAGGGTTTTAGAATTTAGGGTTTAGGATTTCAAGTGTTTAGTGTTTCGGGATTTAGGGTATAAGGTTTAGAATTTCAGGGGTTTAGGGTTTTGGGTTTTGTGGTTTCATTTTTAGGGTTTTAGGTTTTCCATGCTAGGATTTTGGGGTTTTATTGTCTAGGTTTTAGGGTTTAGGGTTTCAGATTTCAAGGGTTTAGGGTTTTGGGGTTCCAATGTTAGGGTTTTTGGGTTTTACTGTTTAGGGTTTAGGGTTTTGAGGTTTCAATGTTAGGGTTTTAGGGTTTTACTTGTTAGGGTTTGGGGTTTTAGGGTTTTGGGGTTCCAATGTTAGGGTTTTAGGTTTTATATGTAAGGGTTCTAGGGTTTTACTGTTTTGAGTATAGGGCTTAGAGTTTGGGGGTTTTGGGGGTTTAAATGTTAGGGGTTTTAGGGCTTTACTGATCGGTGGTTTAGTGTTTTAGCATTTTGGGTTTAGGATTTCAAGTGTTTAGGGTTTTTGGGTTTCAATATTAGGGTCTTAGGCTTTTACTGATTAGGGTTTAGGGTTTTAGGATTTAGTGTTTAGGATTTCAAGGGTTTAGGGTTTTAGGGTTAAAGGTGGGTTTAAGGGTTTGGGGTTTATGGGGTTTTAGGTTTTGCATGCTAGGGTTTCAGGGTTTTACTGTCTGGGTTTTAGGGTTTAGGGTTTCAGATTTCAAGTGTTTAGACTTTCGGGGTTCCAATGTTAGGGTTTTAGGTTTTCCGTGTTAGGGTTCTAGGGTTTTACTGTTTAGTGTTTAGGGTTTAGAGTTTGGGGCTTTGGACTTTAAATGTTAGGGTTTTAGGGTTTATTTATCAGGGTTTAGGGTTTAAGAATTTAGGGTTTAGGATTTCAAGGGTTTAGTGTTTAGGGATTTAGGGTATAAGGTTTAGAATTTCAAGGGTTTAGGGTTAAGGTTTTAGGTTTTCCATGCCAGGGTTTTAGGGTTTTACTGTCTAGGTTTTAGGGTTTAGGGTTTCAGATTTCAAGGGTTTAGGGTTTTGGGGTTCCAATGTTAGGGTTTTTGGGTTTTACTGTTTAGGGTTTAGGGTTTTGGGGTTCCAATGTTAGGGTTTTTGGGTTTTACTGTTTAGGGTTTAGGGTTTTGAGGTTTCAATGTCAGGGTTTTATGGTTTTACTTGTTAGGGTTTGGGGTTCCAATGTTAGGGGTTTTAGGTTATCCATGTTAGGGGTTCAAGGGTTTTTACTTGTTTAGGGTTTAGGGTTTAGAATTTATGGTTTTGGGGTTTCAATGTTAGGGTTTTAGTGTTTTACTTGTTAGGGTTTGGGGTTTTAGGGTTTTGGGGTTCAATGTTAGGGTTTTAAGTTTTCCATGTTAGGGTTCTAGGGTTTTACTGTTTAGTGTTTAGGGTTTTCGAATTTAGGGTTTAGGATTTCAAGTGTTTAGGGTTTTGGGGTTCCAATGTTAGGGTTTTTCGGTTTTACTGTTTAGGGTTTAGGGTTTTGAGGTTTCAATGTTAGGGTTTTAGTGTTTTACTTGTTAGGGTTTGGGGTTTTAGGGTTTTGGGGTTCAATGTTAGGGTTTTATGTTTTCCATGTTAGGGTTCTAGGGTTTTACTGTTTAGTGTTTAGGGTTTAGAGTTTGGGGATTTGGGGTTTAAATGTTAGGGTTTTACTTATCAGGGTTTAGGGTTTTCGAATTTAGGGTTTAGGATTTCAAGGGTTTAGTGTTTAGGGATTTAGGGTTTAAGGTTTAGAATTTCAAGGGTTTAGAGTTTTGGGGTTCCATTGTTAGGCTTTTAGGTTTTCAAAGTTACGGTTCTAGGGTTTTACTGTTTAATATTTAGGGTTTTGGGGTTTAATTGTTAGGGTTTTAGGGTTTTACTTATCAGGGTTTAGGGTTTTCCAATTTAGGGTTTAAGATTTCAAGGGTTTAGTGTTTAGGGATTTAGGGTTTAAGGTTAGAATTTTTAGGATTTTTGGTTTTCGGGTTCCAATGTTACGGTTATAGGTTTTCTATGTTAGGGTTCTAGGGTTTTACTGTTTTGTGTATAGGGTTTAGAGTTTGGGGTTTTTGGGTTTAAATGTTAGGGTTTTAGGGTTTTACTGATAAGGGTTTAGGGTTTTAGAATTTAGGGTTTAGGATTTCAAGGGTTTAGTGTTTAGGGATTTAGGGTTTAAGGTTTACAATTTAAAGGGTTTAGGGTTTTGGGGTTCCAATGTTAGGGTTTTAGGTTTTCCATGTTAGGGTTCTAGAGATTTAGCTTTTTGTGTTTACGGTTTAGAGTTTGGGGTTTTGGGGTTTAAATGTTAGGGTTTTAGGGTTTTAGTGATCAGAGTTTAGGGTTTTAGAATTTAGGGTTTAGGATTTCAAGGGTTTAGTGTTTAGGGATTTAGGGTTTAAGTTTTAGAATTTCAAGGGGTTAGGGTTTTGGGGTTGCAATGTTAGGGTTTTAGGTTTTCTATGTTAGGGTCCTGGGGTTTTACTGTTTAGTGTATAGGGTTTAGAGTTTGGAGTTTTGGGGTTTAAATGTTAGGGTTTTAGGGTTTCACTGATCAGGGTTTAGGGTTTTAGAATTTAGGGTTTAGTATTTCAAGGGTTTAGTGTTTAGGGATTTAGGGTTTAACGTTTAGAATTTCAAGGATTTAGGGTTTAATGTTTCGAATTTCAAGGATTTAGGGTTTAGGGTTTCGATTTCAAGAATTTAGGGTTTCGGTTTACAATGTTAGGGTCTCAGGTTTTCTATGTTAGGGTTTTGTGTTTAGGGTTTAGGGTTTAGTGGTTTCCATGTTTGGGTTTTGGGTTTTTTATGTTCGGATTTGCAAAATTTAATGTTTAAGTTTTGTGGTTTTAAGGCTTAGCATTTCAGGGGTTTAGGGTTTTAGTGTTTAGGGTTTAAATTTCAACGGTTTAGGGTTTAGGATTTGTGTTTTGGTGTTTCAATGTTAGGGTTTTAGGGTTTTACAGATTGGGGTTTAGGGTTTTAGGATTTTGGGTTTAGGATTTCAAGGGTTTAGGGTTTTTGGGTTTCAATAATAGGGTCTTAGGGTTTTACTGATTAGGGTTTAGGGTTTTAGGATTTAGTGTTTAGGATTTCAAGGGTTTAGGGTTTTAGGGTTAAAGGTTTAGGGTTTTGCGGTTTCATTGTTAGGGTTTTAGGTTTTCCATGCTAGGGTTTTAGGTTTTTACTGTCTAGGTTTTAGGGTTTAGGGTTTCAGATTTCAAGGGTTTAGACTTTTGGGGTTCTAATGTTTGAGTTTTAGGTTTTCCGTGTTAGTGTTATAGGGTTTTGCTGTTTAGTGTTTAGGGTTTAGAGTTTGGGGTTTTGGGGTTTAAATGTTAGGGTTTTAGGGTTTTACTGATCAGGGTTTAGGGTTTTCAAATTTAGGGTTTAGGATTTCAAGGGTTTAGTGTTTAGGGATTTAGGGTTTAAGGTTTAGAATGTCAAGGGTTTTCGGTTTTGGGTTTTGTGGTTCCAATGTTAGGGTTGTTGGGTTTTACTGTTTACGGTTTAGGGTTTTGGGGTTTCAATGTTAAGGTTTTAGGGTTTTACTTGTTAGGGTTTGGGGTTTTAGGGTTTTGGGGTTCCAATGTTAGGGTTTTAGGTTTTCCATGTTAGGGTTCAAGGGTTTTACTATTTAGTGATTAGGGTTTAGAGTTTGGGGTTTTGGGGTTTAAATGTTAGGGTTTTGGGGTTTTACTTATTAGGGTTTAGGGTTGTCGAATTTAGGGCTTAGGATTTCAAGGGTTTAGTGTTTAGGGATTTAGGGTTTAAGGTTTAGAATTTCCAGGGTTTAGGGTTTACGGTTTCGATTTCAAGAATTTAGGGTTTTGGTTTACAACGTCAGGGTTTCAGGTTTTCTATGTTAGGGTTTTGTGTTTAGGGTTTAGGGTTTAAGGGTTTCCATGTTTGGGTTTTGGGTTTTCTATGTTCGGATTTGCAAATTTTAATGTTTAAGTTTTGTGGTTTTAGGGCTTAGCATTTCAGGGGTTTAGGGTTTTAGTGTTTAGGGTTTAAATTTCAACGGTTTAGGGTTTAGGATTTGTGTTTTGGTGCTCCAATGTTAGGGTTTTAGGGTTTTACAAATTAGGGTTTCGGGTTTTAGGATTTTGGGTTTAGGATTTCAAGGGTTTAGGGTTTTTGGGTTTCAATATTACGGTTTTAGGGTTTTACTGATTAGGGTTTAGGGTTTTAGGATTTAGTGTTTAGGATTTCAAGGGTTTCGGGTTTTAGGTTTAAAGGTTTAGGGTTTTGGGTTTGGGGTCTCATTGTTAGGGTTTTAGGTTTTCCATGCTAGGGTTTTTGGGTTTTACTGTCTAGGTTTTAGGGTTTAGGGTTTCAGATTTCAAGGGTTTAGACTTTTGGGGTTCTGATGTTAGAGTTTTAGGTTTTCCGTGTTAGGGTTCTAGGGTTTTACAGTTTAGTGTTTAGGGTTTAGAGTTTGGGGTTTCGGGGTTTAAATGTTAGGGTTTTAGGGTTTTACTGATCAGGGTTTAGGGTTTTCGAATTTACGGTTTAGGATTTCAAGGGTTTAGTGTTTAGGGATTTAGGGTTTATGGTTTAGAATTTCAAGGGTTTAGGGTTTTGGGTTTTATGGTTCCAATGTTTGGGTTGTTGGGTTTTACTATTTAGGGTTTAGGGTTTTGGAGTTTCAATGTTAGGGTTTTAGAGTTTTACTTGTTAGGGTTTGGGGTTTTTGGGTTTTGGGGTTCCAATGTTAGGGTTTTAGGTTTTCCATGTTAAGGTTCAAGGGTTTTACTATTTAGTGATTAGGGTTTAGAGTTTGGGGTTTTGGGGTTTAAATGTTAGGGTTTTAGGGTTTTACTTATTAGGGTTTAGGGTTTTCGAATTTAGGGTTTAGGATTTCAAGGGTTTAGTGTTTAGGGATTTAGGGTTTAAGGTTTAGAATTTCAAGGGTTTAGGGTTTTGGGTTTTGTGGCTTCATTGTTAGGATTTTAAGTTTTCCATGCTAGGGTTTTAGGATTTTACTGCTTAGGTTTTTGGGTTTAGGGTTTGGGATTTGAAGGGTCTAGGGATTTGGGGTTCCAATGTCAGGGTTTTAGGTTTTCCATGTTATGGTTCTAAGGTTTTACTGTTTAATTTTTTACGGTTTTACTGATTAGGGTTAGGGTTTTAGGATTTAGGGTTTAGGATTGCAAGGGTTCAGGGTTTAGGTTTCTAGGGTTTACCGTTTAGAATTTAAAGGGTTTAGCGTTTTGGGTTTTGGGATTTCATTGATAGGGTTTTAGGTTTCCCATGCTGGGTTTTAAGGTTTTACAGTTTAGGTTTTAGGGTTTAGGGATTCGGATTTCAAGAGTTTAGGGTTTTGGGGTTCCAATATTAGGGTTTTAGGTTTTCCATGTTAGGGTTCTAGGATTTTACTCTATTGGGTTTAGGGTTTTGGGGTTTCTATGTTAGGGTTTTAGGGTTTTACTTGTTAGGGTTTTAGGATTTAGGATTTCAAGGGTTTAGTGCTTAGGGATTTAGGGTTTAAGGTTTAGAATTTAAATGGTTTAAGGTTTTGGGGTTCCAATGTTAGGGTTTTAGGTTTTCCATGTTAGGGTTCTAGGGATATACTTTTTAGTGTTTAGGGTTTAGAGTTTCGGGTTTGAGGTTTAAATGTTTGAGTTTTAGGGTTTTAGAATTCAGGGTTTAGTGTTTAGGGATTTTGGGTTTAAGGTTTAGAATTTCAAGGGTTTAGGGTTTTGGGTATTGTGTTTTTATTTTCAGGGTGTTAGGTTTTCCATGCTAGGGTTTTAGGGTTTTACTGTCTAGGTTTTAGGGTTTAGGGTTTCAGATTTCAAGGGTTTAGGGTTTTGGGGTTCCAATGTTAGGGTTTTTGGGTTCACTATTTAGGGTTTAGGGTTTAGGGTTTGGGGTTTTGGGGTTTAAATGTTAGGGTTTTAGGGTTTTACTGATCAGGGTTTATGGTTTTAGAATTTAGGGTTTAGGATTTCAAGGGTTTAATGTTTAGGGATTTAGGGTTTAAGGTTTTAAATTTAAAGGGTTTAGGGTTTTGGGGGTTCCAATGTTAGGGGTTTTAGGTTTTCCATGTTAGGGGTTCTAGGGATTTACTTTTTTGTGTTTAGGGGTTTAGAGTTTGGGGTTTTGGGGGTTTTAAATGTTAGGGTTTTAGGGTTTTAGTGATCAGAGTTTAGGGTTTTAGAATTTAGGGTTTAGGATTTCAAGATTTTAGTGTTTAGGGATTTAGGGTTTAAGGTTTAGAATTTCAAGGATTTAGGGTTTAGGGTATCGATTTCAAGAATTTAGGGTTTTGGTTTACAATGTTAGGGTTTCAGGTTTTCTATGTTAGGGTTTTCTGTTTAGGGTTTAGGGTTTAGGGGTTTCCATGTTTGGGTTTTGGGTTTTCTTTGTTCGGATTTGCAAATTTTAATGTTTAAGTTTCGTGGTTTTAGGGCTTTGCATTTCAGGGGTTTAGGGTTTTAGGTTTTCCATGTTAGGGTTCTAGGGATATACTTTTTAGTGTTTAGGGTTTAGAGTTTCGGGTTTGAGGTTTAAATGCTTGAGTTTTAGGGTTTATTTATCAGGGTTTAGGGTTTTAGAATTCAGGGTTTAGTGTTTAGGGATTTAGGGTTTAAGGTTCAGAATTTCAAGGGTTTAGGGTTTTGGGTATTGTGGTTTTATTTCTAGGGTGTTAGGTTTTCCATGCTAGGGTTTTAGGGTTTTACTGTCTAGGTTTTAGGGTTTAGGGTTTTAGATTTCAAGGGTTTAGGGTTTTGGGGTTCCAATGTTAGGGTTTTTGGGTTTCACTATTTAGGGTTTAGGGTTTAGGGTTTGGGGTTTAAATGTTAGGGTTTTACTGATCAGGGTTTAGGGTTTTAGAATTTAGGGTTTAGGATTTCAAGGGTTTAATGTTTAGGGATTTAGGGTTTAAGGTTTTAAATTTAAAGGGTTTAGGGTTTTGGGGTTCCAATGTTAGGGTTTTAGGTTTTCCATGTTAGGGTTCTAGGGATTTACTTTTTGTGTTTAGGGTTTAGAGTTTGGGGTTTTGGGGTTTAAATGTTAGGGTTTTCGGGTTTTAGTGATCAGAGTTTAGGGTTTTAGAATTTAGGGTTTAGGATTTCAAGGGTTTAGTGTTTAGGGATTTAGGGTTTAAGGTTTAGAATTTCAAGAATTTCAAGAATTTTGGGTTTAGGATTTCAAGGGTTTAGGGTTTTTGGGTTTCAATATCAGGGTCTTAGGGTTTTACTGATTAGGGTTTAGGGTTTTAGGATTTAGTGTTTAGGATTTCAAGGGTTTAGGGTTTTAGGGTTAAAGGTTTAGGGTTTTGGGTTTGGGGTCTCATTGTTAGGGTTTTAGGTTTTCCATGCTAGGGTTTTAGGGTTTTACTGTCTAGGTTTTAGGGTTTAGGGTTTCAGATTTCAAGGGTTTAGACTTTTGGGGTTCTAATGTTAGAGTTTTAGGTTTTCCGTGTTAGGGTTCTAGGGTTTTACAGTTTAGTGTTTAGGGTTTAGAGTTTGGGGTTTCGGGGTTTAAATGTTAGGGTTTTAGGGTTTTACTGATCAGGTTTAGGTTTTCCGAATTTAGGGTTTAGGATTTCAAGGGTTTAGTGTTTAGGGATTTAGGGTTTAAGGTTTAGAATTTCAAGGGTTTAGGGTTTTGGGTTTTGTGGTTCCAATGTTTGGGTTGTTGGGTTTTACTGTTTAGGGTTTAGGGTTTTGGGGTTTCAATGTTAGGGTTTTAGAGTTTTACTTGTTAAGGCTTGGGGTTTTAGGGTTTTGGGGTTCCAATGTTAGGGTTTTAGGTTTTCCATGTTAGGGTTCAAGGGTTTTACTATTTAGTGATTAGGGTTTAGAGTTTGGGGTTTTGGGGTTTAAATGTTAGGGTTTTAGGGTTTTACTTATTAGGGTTTAGGGTTTTCGAATTTAGGGCTTAGGATTTCAAGGGTTTAGTGTTTAGGGATTTAGGGTTTAAGGTTTAGAATTTCAAGGGTTTAGGGTTTTGGGTTTTGTGGCTTCATTTGTTAGGATTTTAAGTTTTCCATGCTAGGGTTTTAGGATTTTACTGCTTAGGTTTTAGGGTTTAGGGTTTGGGATTTGAAGGGTCTAGGGATTTGGGGTTCCAATGTCAGGGTTTTAGGTTTTCCATGTTATGGTTCTAAGGTTTTACTTATTAGGGTTAGGGTTTTAGGATTTAGGGTATAGGATTGCAAGGGTTCAGGGTTTAGGTTTCTAGGGTTTACCGTTTAGAATTTAAAGGGTTTAGCGTTTTGGGTTTTGGGATTTCATTGATAGGGTTTTAGGTTTCCCATGCTGGGTTTTAAGGTTTTACAGTTCAGGTTTTAGGGTTTAGGGATTCGGATTTCAAGAGTTTAGGGTTTTGGGGTTCCAATATTAGGGTTTTAGGTTTTCCATGTTAGGGTTCTAGGATTTTACTCTATTGGGTTTAGGGTTTTGGGGTTTCTATGTTAGGGTTTTAGGGTTTTACTTGTTAGGGTTTTAGGATTTAGGATTTCAAGGGTTTAGTGCTTAGGGATTTAGGGTTTAAGGTTTTGAATTTAAATGGTTTAAGGTTTTGGGGTTCCAATGTTAGGGTTTTAGGTTTTCCATTTTAGGGTTCTAGGGATATACTTTTTAGTGTTTAGGGTTTAGAGTTTCGGGTTTGAGGTTTAAATGTTTGAGTTTTATGGTTTATTTATCAGGGTTTAGGGTTTTAGAATTCAGGGTTTAGTGTTTAGGGATTTAGGGTTTAAGGTTTAGAATTTCAAGGGTTTAGGGTTTTGGGTATTGTGGTTTTATTTTTAGGGTGTTAGGTTTTCCATGCTAGGGTTTTAGGGTTTTACTGTCTAGGTTTTAGGATTTTGGGTTTCAGATTTCAAGGGTTTAGGGTTTTGGGGTTCCATTGTTAGGGTTTTAGGTTTCCATGTTAGGGTTGTAGGGTTTTACAGTTTAGGGTTTAGGGTTTAGAATTTAGGGTTTTGGGGTTTCAATGTTAGGGTTTTAGTGTTTTACTTGTTAGGGTTTGGGGTTTTAGGGTTTTGGGGTTCCGATGTTAGGGTTTTAAGGTTTAGAGTTTGGGGTTTTGGGGTTTAAATGTTAGGGTTTTATGGTTTTACTTATCAGGGTTTAGGGTTTAGGATTTCAAGGGTGTAGTGTTCAGAGATTTAGGGTTTAAGGTTTAGAATTTCAAAGGTTTAGAGTTTTGGGATTCCAATGTTAGGGTTTTAGGTTTTCCATGTTAAGGTGTTAGGGTTTTAGTGTTTAGTGTATAGGGTTTAGAGTTTGGGGTTTTGGGGTTTAAATGTTAGGGTTTTACTTATCAGGGTTTAGGGTTTTCGAATTTAGGGTTTAGGATTTCAAGGGTTTAGTGTTTAGAATTTCAAGGGTTTAGAGTCTTGGGGTTCCATTGTTAAGGGTTTAGGTTTTCAAAGTTAGGGTTCTAGAGTTTTACTATTTAGTGTTTAGGGTTTAGAGTTTGGGGTTTTGGGTTTTAAATGTTAGGGTTTTAGGGTTTATTTATCTGGGTTTAGGGTTTTAGAATTTAGGGTTTAGGATTTCAAGGGTTTAGTGTTTAGGGATTTAGGGTATAAGGTTTAGAATTTCAAGGGTTTAGGGTTTTGGGTTTTTGGTTTCATTTTTAGGGTTTTAGGTTTTCCATGCTAGGGTTTTAGGGTTTTACTGTCTAGGTTTTAGGGTTTAGGGTTTCAGATTTCAAGGGTTTAGGGTTTTGGGGTTCCAATGTTAGGGCTTTTAGGTTTTACTATCTAGGTTTTAGGATTTAGGGTTTCAGATTTCAAGTATTTAGGGTTTCAGATTTCAAGGGTTTAGACTTTTGGGGTTCCAATGTTAGGGTTTTAGGTTTTCCATGTTAGTGTTCTAGGGTTTTACTGTTTAGGGTTTAGGGTTTAGAGTTTGGGGTTTAAATATTATGGTTTTAGGGTTTATTTATTAGGGTTTCGGGTTTTCGAATTTAGCGTTTAGGATTTCAAGGGTTTAGTGTTTAGGGATTTAGGGTTTATTGTTTAGAATTTCAAGTGTTTAGGGTTTTCGGTTTTGTGGTTCCAATGTTAAGGTTGTTGGGTTTTACTGTTTAGGGTTTAGGGTTTTGGGGTTTCAATGTTAGGGTTTTAGGGTTTTACTTGTTAGGGTTTGGGGTTTTAGGGTTTTGGGGTTCCAATGTTAGGCTTTTAGGTTTTCCATGTTAGGGTTCAAGGGTTTTACTGTTTAGTGTTTAGGGTTTAGAGTTTGGGGTTTTGGGGTTTAAATGTTAGCGTTTTAGGGTTTTACTTATCAGGGTTTAGGGTTTTCGAATTTAGGGTTTAGGATTTCAAGGGTTTAGTGTTTAGGGATTTAGGGTTTAAGGTTTAGAATTTAAAGGGTTTAGGGTTATGGGGTTCCAATGTTAGGGTTTTAGGTTTTCCATGTTAGGGTTCTAGGGATTTACTTTTTTGTGTTTAGGGATTAGAGTTTGTTGTTTTGGGGTTTAAATGTTAGGTTTTAGTGATCAGAGTTTAGGGTTTTAGAATTTAGGGTTTAGGATTTCAAGGGTTTAGTGTTTAGGGATTTAGGGTGTAAGGTTTAGAATTTCAATGTTAGGGTTTTAGGTTTTCTATGTTAGGGTCCTGGGGTTTTACTGTTTAGTGTGTAGGGTTTAGGGTTTGGGGTTTAGGGGTTGAAATGTTAGGGTTTTAGGGTTTTACTGATCAGGGTTTAGGGTTTAGAATTTAGGGTTTAGGATTTCAAGGGTTTAGTGTTTAGGGATTTAGGGTTTAATTTTTAGAATTTCAAGGATTTAGGGTTTAGGGTTTCTATTTCAAGAATTTAGGGTTTTGGTTTACAATGTTAGGGTTTCAGGTTTTCTATGTTAGGGTTTTGTGTTTAGGGTTTAGGGTTTAGGGGTTTCCATGTTTGGGTTATGGGTTTTCTATGTTCGGATTTGCTAATTTTAATGTTTAAGTTTTGTGGTTTTAGGGCTTAGCATTTCAGGGGTTTAGGGTTTTAGTGTTTGGGGTTTAAATTTCAACGGTTTAGGGTTTAGGATTTGTGTTTTGGTGTTTTCAATGTTAGGGGTTTTAGGGTTTTTCTTGATTAGGGTTTAGGGTTTTAGGATTTTGGGTTTAGGATTTCAAGGGTTTAGGGTTTTTGGGTTTTCGATATTAGGGTCTTAGGGTTTTACTAATTAGGGTTTAGGATTTTAGGATTTAGCGTTTAGGATTTCAAGGGTTTAGGGTTTTAGGGTTAAAGGTTTAGGGTTTTGGGGTTTGGGGTTTCATTGTTAGGGTTTTAGGTTTTCCATGCTAGGGTTTTAGGGGTATTCTTGTCTAGGTTTTAGGGTTTAGGGTTTGATTTCAAAGGTTTAGACTTTTGGGGGTTCCAATGATGGGGTTTTAGGGTTTTCAGTGTTAGGGTTCTAGGGGTTTTTCTTGTTTAGTGTTTAGGGTTTAGAGTTTGGGGTTTTGGGGTTTAAATGTTAGGGTTTTAGGGTTTATTTATCAGGGTTTATGGTTTTGGAATTTAGGGTTTAGGATTTCAAGGGTTTAGTGTTTAGGGATTTAGGGTTTATGGTTTATAATTTCAAGGGTTTAGGGTTTTGGGTTTTGTGGTTTCATTGTTAGGGTTTTTAGGTTTTACTTTTTAGGTTTTAGGTTTTAGGGTTTCACATTTGAAGGGTCTAGGGATTTGGGGTTCCAATGTCAAGGTTTTAGCTTTTCCATGTTATGGTTCTAAGATTTTACTGTTTAAGGTTTTACGGTTTTACTGATTAGGGTTGGGGTTTTAGGATTTGGGGTTTAGGATTGCAAGGGTTAAGGGTTTAGGTTTCTAGGGTTTGTGGTTTAGAATTTCAAGGGTTTAGCGTTTTGGGTTTTGGGATTACATTGATAGGGTTTTAGGTTTCCCATGCTATGTTTTAAGGTTTTATAGTTTAGGTTTTAAGGTTTAGGGATTCGGATTTCAAGAGTTTAGGGTTTTGGGGTTCCAATGTTAGGGTTTTGGGTTTTCCATGTTAGGGTTCTAGGATTTTACTCTATTGGGTTTAGGGTTTTGGGGTTTCTATGTTAGGGTTTTACTTGTTAGGGTTTAGGGTTTAGGATTTCAAGGGTTAAGGGTTTAGGGTTTTAGGGTTAAAGGTTTAGAATTTCTGGGTTTAGGGTTTTGGGGTTTTATTGTTAGGGTTTTAGGTTTTCCATGCTTGGGTTTAAGGGTTTTACTATCTAAGTTTTAGGATTTAGGGTTTCAGATTTCAAGGGTTTAGGGTTTTGGGGTTCCAATGTTAGGGTTTCAGGTTTCCATGTTAGGGTTGTAGGGTTTTACTGTTTAGGGTTTAGGGTCTAGAATTTAGGGTTTTGGCGTTTCAATGTTAGGGTTTTAGTGTTTTACTTGTTAGGGTTTGGGGTTTTAGGGTTTTGGGGTTCCAATGTTAGGGTTTTAAGTTTTCCATGTTAGGGTTTTAGGGTTTTACTGTTTAGTGTTTAGGGTTTAGAGTTTGGGGTTTTGGGGTTTAAATGTTAGGGTTTTACTTATCAGGGTTTAGGGTTTTCGAATTTAGGGTTTAGGATTTCAAGGGTTTAGTGTTTAGAATTTCAAGGGTTTAGAGTCTTGGGGTTCCATTGTTAAGGGTTTAGGTTTTCAAAGTTAGGGTTCTAGAGTTTTACTGTTTAGTGTTTAGGGTTTAGAGTTTGGGGTTTTGGGGTTTAAATGTTAGGGTTTTACTTTTTTGGGTTTAGGGTTTTCGACTTTAGGGTTTAGGATTTCAAGGGTTTAGTGTTTAGGGATTTAGGGTTTAAGGTTTAGAATTTCAAGGGTTTAGAGTTTTGGGGTTCCATTGTTAGGGTTCTAGGTTTTCAAAGGTAGGGTTCTAAAGTTTTACTGTTTAGTGTTTAGGGTTTAGAGTTTGGGGTTTTGGGGTTTAAATGTTAGGGTTTTAGGGTTTATTTATCAGGGTTTAGGGTTTTAGAATTTATGGTTTAGGATTTCAAGGGTTTAGTGTTTAGGGATTTAGGGTATAAGGTTTAGAATTTCAAGGGTTTAGGGTTTTGGGTTTTGTGGTTTCATTTTTAGGGTTTTAGGTTTTCCATGCTAGGGTTTTAGGGTTTTACTGTCTAGGTTTTAGGGTTTAGGGTTTCAGATTTCAAGGGTTTAGGGTTTTGGGGTTCCAATGTTAGGGTTTTAGGTTTTCCATGTTAGGGTTCTAGAGATTTACTTTTTAGTGTCTAGGGTTTAGAGTTTCGGGTTTTGGGGTTTAAATTTTAGGGTTTTAGGGTTTATTTATCAGGGTTTAGGGTTTTCGAATTTAGGGTTTAGGATTTCAAGGGTTTAGTGTTTAGGGATTTAGGGTTTAAGGTTTAGAATTTAAAGGGTTTAGGGTTATGGGGTTCCAATGTTAGGGTTTTAGGTTTTCCATGTTAGGGTTCTAGGGATTTACTTTTTTTGTGTTTAGGGATTAGAGTTTGTTGTTTTGGGGTTTAAATGTTAGGTTTTAGTGATCAGAGTTTAGGGTTTTAAAATTTAGGGTTTAGGATTTCAAGGGTTTAGTAGTGTTTTGGGATTTAGGGTGTAAGGTTTAGAATTTCAATGTTAGGGTTTTAGGTTTTCTATGTTAGGGTCCTGGGGTTTTACTGTTTAGTGTATAGGGTTTAGGGTTTGGGGTTTAGGGGTTGAAATGTTAGGGTTTTAGGGTTTTACTGATCAGGGTTTAGGGTTTAGAATTTAGGGTTTAGGATTTCAAGGGTTTAGTGTTTAGGGATTTAGGGTTTAATTTTTAGAATTTCAAGGATTTAGGGTTTAGGGTTTCTATTTCAAGAATTTAGGGTTTTGGTTTACAATGTTAGGGTTTCAGGTTTTCTATGTTAGGGTTTTGTGTTTAGGGTTTAGGGTTTAGGGGTTTCCATGTTTGGGTTATGGGTTTTCTATGTTCGGATTTGCTAATTTTAATGTTTAAGTTTTGTGGTTTTAGGGCTTAGCATTTCAGGGGTTTAGGGTTTTAGTGTTTGGGGTTTAAATTTCAACGGTTTAGGGTTTAGGATTTGTGTTTTGGTGTTTCAATGTTAGGGTTTTAGGGTTTTACTGATTAGGGTTTAGGGTTTTAGGATTTTGGGTTTAGGATTTCAAGGGTTTAGGGTTTTTGGGTTTCAGTATTAGGGTCTTAGGGTTTTACTAATTAGGGTTTAGGATTTTAGGATTTAGCGTTTAGGATTTCAAGGGTTTAGGGTTTTAGGGTTAAAGGTTTAGGGTTTTGGGGTTTGGGGTTTCATTGTTAGGGTTTTAGGTTTTCCATGCTAGGGTTTTAGGGTATTACTGTCTAGGTTTTAGGGTTTAGGTTTCAGATTTCAAAGGTTTAGACTTTTGGGGTTCCAATGATGGGGTTTTAGGGTTTCCGTGTTAGGGTTCTAGGGTTTTACTGTTTAGTGTTTAGGGTTTAGAGTTTGGGGTTTTGGGGTTTAAATGTTAGGGTTTTAGGGATTATTTATCAGGGTTTATGGTTTTGGAATTTAGGGTTTAGGATTTCAAGGGTTTAGTGTTTAGGGATTTAGGGTTTATGGTTTATAATTTCAAGGGTTTAGGGTTTTGGGTTTTGTGGTTTCATTGTTAGGGTTTTTGGGTTTTACTTTTTAGGTTTTAGGTTTTAGGGTTTCACATTTGAAGGGTCTAGGGATT
Source organism: Catharanthus roseus (assembly GCA_028651295.1). NCBI lineage: Eukaryota > Viridiplantae > Streptophyta > Magnoliopsida > Gentianales > Apocynaceae > Catharanthus > Catharanthus roseus. Next base: position 111,953 of record JAPQWS010000143.1, read on the forward strand.
TGGGGTTCCAATGTCAAGGTTTTAGCTTTTCCATGTTATGGTTCTAAGATTTTACTGTTTAAGGTTTTACGGTTTTACTGATTAGGGTTGGGGTTTTAGGATTTGGGGTTTAGGATTGCAAGGGTTAAGGGTTTAGGTTTCTAGGGTTTGTGGTTTAGAATTTCAAGGGTTTAGCGTTTTGGGTTTTGGGATTACATTGATAGGGTTTTAGGTTTCCCATGCTATGTTTTAAGGTTTTATAGTTTAGGTTTTAAGGTTTAGGGATTCGGATTTCAAGAGTTTAGGGTTTTGGGGTTCCAATGTTAGGGTTTTGGGTTTTCCATGTTAGGGTTCTAGGATTTTACTCTATTGGGTTTAGGGTTTTGGGGTTTCTATGTTAGGGGTTTTACTTGTTAGGGTTTAGGGTTTAGGATTTCAAGGGTTAAGGGTTTAGGGTTTTAGGGTTAAAGGTTTAGAATTTACGGGTTTAGGGTTTTGGGGGTTTTTATTGTTAGGGTTTTAGGTTTTCCATGCTTGGGTTTAAGGGTTTTACTATCTAAGTTTTAGGATTTAGGGTTTTCGATTTCAAGGGTTTAGGGTTTTGGGGTTCCAATGTTAGGGTTTCAGGTTTCCATGTTAGGGTTGTAGGGTTTTACTGTTTAGGGTTTAGGGTCTAGAATTTAGGGTTTTGGCGTTTCAATGTTAGGGTTTTAGTGTTTTACTTGTTAGGGTTTGGGGTTTTAGGGTTTTGGGGTTCCAATGTTAGGGTTTTAAGTTTTCCATGTTAGGGTTTTAGGGTTTTACTGTTTAGTGTTTAGGGTTTAGAGTTTGGGGTTTTGGGGTTTAAATGTTAGGGTTTTACTTATCAGGGTTTAGGGTTTTCGAATTTAGGGTTTAGGATTTCAAGGGTTTAGTGTTTAGAATTTCAAGGGTTTAGAGTCTTGGGGTTCCATTGTTAAGGGTTTAGGTTTTCAAAGTTAGGGTTCTAGAGTTTTACTGTTTAGTGTTTAGGGTTTAGAGTTTGGGGTTTTGGGGTTTAAATGTTAGGGTTTTACTTTTCTGGGTTTAGGGTTTTCGACTTTAGGGTTTAGGATTTCAAGGGTTTAGTGTTTAGGGATTTAGGGTTTAAGGTTTAGAATTTCAAGGGTTTAGAGTTTTGGGGTTCCATTGTTAGGGTTCTAGGTTTTCAAAGGTAGGGTTCTAAAGTTTTACTGTTTAGTGTTTAGGGTTTAGAGTTTGGGGTTTTGGGGTTTAAATGTTAGGGTTTTAGGGTTTATTTATCAGGGTTTAGGGTTTTAGAATTTAGGGTTTAGGATTTCAAGGGTTTAGTGTTTAGGGATTTAGGGTATAAGGTTTAGAATTTCAAGGGTTTAGGGTTTTGGGTTTTGTGGTTTCATTTTTAGGGTTTTAGGTTTTCCATGCTAGGGTTTTAGGGTTTTACTGTCTAGGTTTTAGGGTTTAGGGTTTCAGATTTCAAGGGTTTAGGGTTTTGGGGTTACAATGTTAGGGTTTTTGGGTTTTACTATCTAGGTTTTAGGATTTAGGGTTTCAGATTTCAAGGGTTTAGACTTTTGGGGTTCCAATGTTAGAGTTTTAGGTTTTCTGTGTTAGGGTTCTAGGGTTTTCTTGTTTCATTGTTTAGGGTTTAGAGTTTGGGGGTTTTGGGGGTTTAAATGTTAGGGTTTTAGGGTTTATTTATCGGGGTTTAGGGTTTTCGAATTTAGGGTTTAGGATTTCAAGGGTTTAGTGTTTAGGGATTTACGTTTTATGGTTTAGAATTTCAGGTGTTTAGGGTTTTCGTTTTGTGGTTCCAATGTTAGGGTTGTTGGGTTTTACTGTTTAGGGTTTAGGGTTCTGGGTTTCAATGTTAGGGTTTTAGGGTTTTACTTGTTAGGGTTTGGGGTTTTAGTGTTTTGGGGTTCCAATGTTAGGCTTTTAGGTTTTCCATGTTAGGGTTCAAGGGTTTTACTGTTTAGTGTTTAGGGTTTAGACTTCGGGGTTTTGGGGTTTAAATGTTAGGGTTTTAGGGTTTTACTTATCAGGGTTTAGGGTTTTCGAATTTAGGGTTTTGGATTTCAAGGGTTTAATGTTTAGGGATTTAGGGTTTAAGGTTTAGAATTTCAAGGGTTTAGGGTTTTGGGTTTTGTGGTTTCATTGTTAGGATTTTAAGTTTTCCATGCTGGGGTTTTAGGGTTTTACTGTTTAGGTTTTAGGGTTTACGGTTTCGGATTTGAAGGGTCTAGGGATTTAGAGTTCCAATGTCAGGGTTTTAGCTTTTCCATGTTATGGTTCTAAGATTTTACTGTTTAAGGTTTTACGGTTTTATTGATTAGGGTTAGGGTTTTAGGATTTAGGGTTTAGGATTGCAAGGGTTGAGTGTTTAGGTTTCTAGGGTTTATGGTTTAGAATTTCAAGGGTTTAGCGTTTTGGGTTTTGGGATTACATTGATAGGGTTTTAGGTTTCCCATGCTATGTTTTAACGTTTTGATAGTTTAGGTTTTAGGGTTTAGGGATTCGGATTTCAAGAGTTTAGGGTTTTGGGTTTCCAATGTTAGGGTTTTGGGTTTTCCATGTTAGGGTTCTAGGATTTTACTCTATTGGGTTTAGGGTTTTGGGGTTTCTATGTTAGGGTTGTAGGGTTTTACTTGTTAGGGTTTAGGGTTTAGGATTTCAAGGGTTAAGGGTTTAGGGTTTTAGGGTTAAAGGTTTAGAATTTCTGGGGTTCAGGGTTTCGGGGTTTGGGGTTTTATTGTTAGGGTTTTAGGTTTTCCATGCTTGGGTTTAAGGGTTTTACTCTCTAGGTTTTAGGATTTAGGGTTTCAGATTTCAAGGGTTTAGGGTTTTGGGGTTCCAATGTTAGGGTTTTAGGTTTCCATGTTAGGGTTGTAGGGTTTTACTGTTTAGGGTTTACAGGTCTAGAATTTAGGGTTTTGGCGTTTCAATGTTAGGGTTTTAGCGTTTTACTTGTTAGGGTTTGGGGTTTTAGGGTTTTGGGGTTCCAATGTTTGGGTTTTAAGTTTTACTTGTTAGGGTTTTAGGGTTTTACTGTTTAGTGTTTAGGGTTTAGATTTTGGGGTTTTGGGGTTTAAATGTTAGGGTTTTATGGTTTTACTTATCAGGGTTTAGGGTTTAGGATTTCAAGGGTTTAGTGTTTAGAGATTTAGGGTTTAAGGTTTAGAATTTCAAAGGTTTAGAGTTTTGGGGTTCCAATGTTAGGGTTTTAGGTTTTCCATGTTAGGGTTGTAGGGTTTTACTGTTTAGTGTCTAGGGTTTAGAGTTTCGGGTTTTGGGGTTTAAATGTTAGGGTTTTACTTTTCAGGGTTTAGGGTTTTCGACTTTAGGGTTTAGGATTTCAAGGCTTTAGTGTTTAGGGATTTAGGGTTTAAGGTTTAGAATTTCAAGGGTTTAGAGTTTTGGGTTTCCATTGTTAGGGTTTTAGGTTTTGAAAGGTAGGATTTTAGAGTTTTACTGTTTAGTGTTTAGGGTTTAGAGTTTGGGGTTTTAGGGTTTAAATGTTAGGGTTTTAGGGTTTATTTATCAGGGTTTAGGGTTTTAGAATATAGGGTTTCGGATTTCAAGGGTTTAGTGTTTAGGGATTTAGGGTATAAGGTTTAGAATTTCAAGGGTTTAGGGTTTTGGGTTTTGTGGTTTCATCTTTAGGGTTTTAGGTTTTCCATGCTAGGGTTTTAGGGTTTTACTGTCTAGGTTTTAGGGTTTAGGGTTTCAGATTTCAAGGGTTTAGGGTTTTGGGGTTCCAATGTTAGGGTTTTTGGGTTTTACTATCTAGGTTTTAGGATTTAGGGTTTCGGATTTCAAGGATTTAGGGTTTCAGATTTCAAGGGTTTAGACTTTTGGGGTTCCAATGTTAGGGTTTTAGGTTTTCCGTGTTAGTTCTAGGGTTTTACTGTTTAGTGTTTAGGGTTTAGAGTTTGGAGTTTTGGGGTTTAAATGTTAGGGTTTTTGGGTTTATTTATCAGGGTTTAGGGTTTTCGAATTTAGGGTTTAGGATTTCAAGGGTTTAGTGTTTAGGGATTTAGGGTTTATGGTTTAGAATTTCAGGTGTTTAGGGTTTTCATTTTGTGGTTCCAATGTTAGGGTTGTTGGGTTTTACTGTTTAGGGTTTAGGGTTTTGGGGTTTCAATGTTAGGTTTTTAGGGTTTTACTTGTTAGGGTTTGGGGTTTTAGGGTTTTGGGGTTCCAATGTTAGGCTTTTAGGTTTTCCATGTTAGGGTTCAAGGGTTTTACTGTTTAGTGTATAGGGTTTAGTCTTTGGGGTTTTGGGGTTTAAATGTTAGGGTTTTAGGGTTTTACTTATCAGGGTTTAGGGTTTTCGAATTTAGGGTTTAGGATTTCAAGGGTTTAGTGTTTAGGGATTTAGGGTTTAAGGTTTAGAATTTCAAGGGTTTAGGGTTTTGGGTTTTGTGGTTTCATTGTTAGGATTTTAAGTTTTCCATGCTAGGGTTTTAGGGCTTTACTGTTTAGGTTTTAGGGTTTAGGGTTTCGGCTTTGAAGGGTCTAGGGATTTGGGGTTCCAACGTCAGGGTTTTAGGTTTTCCATGTTATGGTTCTAAGGTTTTACGGTTTTACTGATTAGGGTTAGGGTTTTAGGATTTAGGGTTTAGGATTGCAAGGGTTCAGGGTTTAGGTTTCTAGGGTTTATGGTTTAGAATTTCAAGGGTTTAGCGTTTTGGGTTTTGGGATTTCATTGATAGGGTATTAGGTTTCCCGTGCTGGGTTTTAAGGTTTTACAGTTTAGGTTTTAGGGTTTAGGGATTCGGATTTCAAGAGTTTAGGGTTTTGGGGTTCCAATGTTAGGGTTTTGGGTTTTTCATGTTAGGGTTCTAGGATTTTACTCTATTGGGTTTAGGGTTTTGGGGTTTCTATGTTAGGGTTTTAGGGTTTTACTTGTTAGGGTTTAGGGTTTAGGATTTCAAGGGTTTAGGGTTTTAGGGTTAAAGGTTTAGAATTTCGGGGGGTTTAGGGTTTTGGGGTTTGCGGGTTTTATTGTTAGGGGTTTTACGTTTTCCAGTGCTTGGGTTTAAGGGGTTTTTCTTGTCCGGGTTTTGGGATTTAGGGTTCAGATTTCAAGGGTTTAGGGTTTTGGGGGGTTCCAATGTTAGGGTTTTAGGTTTCCATGTTAGGGTTGTAGGGGTTTTTCTTGTTTAGGGTTTAGGGTTTAGAATTTAGGGATTTTGGGGGTTTCAATGTTAGGGTTTTAGTGTTTTACTTGTTAGGGTTAGGGGTTTTAGTGTTTTGGGGTTCCAATGTTAGGGTTTTAAGTTTTCCATGTTAGGGTTGTCGGGTTTTACTGTTTAGTGTTTAGGGTTTAGAGTTTGGGGTTTTGGGGTTTAAATGTTAGGGTTTTATGGTTTTACTTATCAGGGTTTAGGGTTTAGGATTTCAAGGGTTTAGTGTTTAGAGATTTAGGGTTTAAGGTTTAGAATTTCAAAGGTTTAGAGTTTTGGGGTTCCAATGTTAGGGTTTTAGGTTTTCTATGTTAGGGTTCTAGGGTTTTACTGTTTAGTGTTTAGGGGTTAGAGTTTGGGGTTTTTGGGGTTTAAATGTTAGGGTTTTAGGGTTTTACTTATTAGGGTCTAGGGTTTTCGAATTTAGGGTTTAGGATTTCAAGGGTTTAGTGTTTAGGGATTTAGGGTTTAAGGTTTAGAATTTTAAAGGGTTTAGGGTTTTGGGGTTCCAATGTTAGGGTTTTAGGTTTTCTATGTTAGGGTTCTAGGGTTTTACTGTTTTGTGTATAGGGTTTAGAGTTTGGGGTTTAAATGTTAGGGTTTTAGGGTTTTACTGATCAGGGTTTGGTGTTTTAGGATTTTGGGTTTAGGATTTCAAGTGTTTAGTGTTTTTGGGTTTTCAATATTAGGGTCTTAGGGTTTTACTGATTAGGGTTTAGGGTTTTAGGATTTAGTGTTTAGGATTTCAAGGGTTTTGGTTTTTAGGGTTAAAGGTTTAGGGTTTTGGGGTTTGGGGTTTCATTGTTCGGGTTTTAGGTTTTGCATGCTAGGGTTTTAGGGTTTTACTGTCTAGGTTTTAGGGTTTAGGGTTTCAGATTTCAAGGGTTTAGACTTTTGGGGATCCAATGTTAGGGTTTTAGGTTTTTCAGTGTTAGGGGTTCTAGGGGTTTTTCTTGTTTAGTGTTTAGGGTTTAGAGTTTGGGGTTTTGGAGTTTAAATGTTAGGGTTTTAGGGTTTATTTATCAGGGTTTTTCGTTTTAGAATTTAGAGTTTAGGATTTTAAAGGTTTAGTGTTTAGGGATTTAGGGTATAAGGTTTATAATTTCAAGGGTTTAGGGTTTAGGGTTTTGTGGTTTCATTTTTAGGGTTCTAGGTTTTCCATGCTTGGGTTTTAGGGTTTTACTGTCTAGGTTTTGGGGTTTAAGGTTTCATATTTCAAGGGTTTAGGGTTTTGGGGTTCCAATGTTAGGGTTTTTGGGTTTTACTGTTTAGGGTTTAGGGTTTTGAGGTTTCAATGTTAGAGTTTTAGGGTTTTACTTGTTAGGGTTTGGGGTTTTAGGGTTTTGGGGTTCCAATGTTAGGGTTTCAGGTTTTCTATGTTAGGGGTTCTAGGGTTATTCTTGTTTTGTGTATAGGGTTTAGAGTTTGGAGTTTTGGGGGTTTAAATGTTAGGGTTTTAGGGTTTTTTCGATAAGGGGTTTAGTGTTTTAGGATTTTGGGTTTAGGATTTCAAGTGTTTAGGGTTTTTGGGTTTCAATATTAGGGTCTTAGGGTTTTCTATGATTAGGATTTAGGGTTTTAGGATTTAGTGTTTAGGAATTCAAGGGTTTAGGGTTTTAGGGTTAAAAGTTTAGGGTTTTGGGGGTTTGGGGTATCATTGTTCGGGTTTTAGGTTTTGCATGCTACGGTTTTAGGGTTTTTCTTGTCTAGGTTTTAGGGTTTAGGGTTTTGATTTCAAGGGTTTAGACTTTTGGGGATCGATGTTAGGGGTTTTAGGTTTTCCGTGTTAGGGTTCTAGGGTTTTACTGTTTAGTGTTTAGGGTTTAGAGTTCGGGGTTTTTGAGTTTAAATGTTAGGGTTTTAGGGTTTATTTATCAGGGTTTAGGGTTTTAGAATTTAGGGTTTAGGATTTCAAGGGTTTAGTGTTTAGGGATTTAGGGTATAAGGTTTAGAATTTCAAGGGTTTAGGATTTTAGGTTTTGTGGTTTCATTTTTAGGGTTTTAGGTTTTCCAAGCTAGGGTTTTAGGGTTTTACTGTCTAGGTTTTGGGGTTTGGGGTTTCATATTTCAAGGGTTTAGGGTTTTGGGGTTCCAATGTTAGGGTTTTTGGGTTTTACTGTTTAGGGTTTAGGGTTTTGAGGTTTCAATGTTAAAGTTTTAGGGTTTTACTTGTTAGGGTTTGGGGTTTTAGGGTTTTGGGGTTCCAATGTTAGGGTTTCAGGTTTTCTATGTCAGGGTTCTAGGGTTTTACTGTTTTGTGTATAGGGTTTAGAGTTTGGAGTTTTGGGGTTTATTTGTTAGGGTTTTAGGGTTTTACTGATCAGGGTTTAGTGTTTTAGGATTTTGGGTTTAGGATTTCAAGTGTTTAGGGTTTTTGGGTTTCAATATTAGGGTCTTAGGGTTTTACTGATTAGGATTTAGGGTTTTAGGATTTAGTGTTTAGGAATTCAAGGGTTTAGGGTTTTAGGGTTAAAAGTTTAGGGTTTTGGGGTTTGGGGTATCATTGTTCGGGTTTTAGGTTTTGCATGCTACGGTTTTAGGGTTTTACTGTATAGGTTTTAGGGTTTAGGGTTTCAGATTTCAAGGGTTTAGACTTTTGGGGATCCAATGTTAGGGTTTTTGGCTTTCCGTGTTAGGGTTCTAGGGTTTTACTGTTTAGTGTTTAGGGTTTAGAGTTCGGGGTTTTTGAGTTTAAATGTTAGGGTTTTAGGGTTTATTTATCAGGGTTTAGGGTTTTAGAATTTAGGGTTTAGGATTTCAAGGGTTTAGTGTTTAGGGATTTAGGGTATAAGGTTTAGAATTTCAAGGGTTTAGGATTTTAGGTTTTCTGGTTTCATTTTTAGGGTTTTAGGGTTTTACTGTCTAGTTTTTAGGGTTTCAGATTTCAAGGGTTGGGTTTTAGGTTTTCTATGTTAGTGTTCTAGGGTTTTACTGTTTTGTGTATAGGGTTTAAAGTTTGGGGTTTTGGGGTTTAAATGTTAGGGTCTTAGGGTTTTACTGATCAGGGTTTAGGGTTTTATAATTTAGGGGTTAGGATTTCAAGGGTTTAGTTTAGGGATTTAGGATTTAAGGTTTAGAATTTAAAGGGTTTAGGGTTTTGGGGTTCCAATGTTAGGGTTTTAGGTTTCGCATGTTAGGGTTCTAGGATTTTACTTTTTAGTGTTTAGGGTTTAGAGTTTCGGGTTTTGGGGTATAAAATTTTAGGGTTTTAGGGTTTATTTATCAGGGTTTAGGGTTTTAGAATTTAGGGTTTAGGATTTCAAGGGTTTAGTGTTTAGGGATTTAGGGTTTAAGGTTTAGAATTTCAAGGGTTTTGGGTTTTGTGGATTCATTTTTAGGGTTTTAGGTTTTCCATGCTAGGGTTTCTGGGTTTTACTGTCTAGGTTTTAGGGTTTAGGGTTTAGGGTTTCAGATTTCAAGGGTTTAGGGTTTTGGGGTTCCAATGTTAGGGAGTTTGGGTTTTACTGTTTAGGGTTTAGGGTTTTGAGGTTTCAATGTTAGGGTTTTAGGGTTTTACTTGTTAGGGTTTGGGGTTTTAGGGTTTCGGGGTTCCAATGTTAGGGTTTTAGGTTATCCATGTTAGGGTTCAAGGGTTTTCCTGTTTAGTGTTTAGGGTTTAGAATTTGGAGTTTTGGGGTTTAAATGTTAGGGTTTTAGGGTTTTACTTGTTAGGGTTTGGGGTATTTTGGTTTTGGGGTTCCGATTTTAGGGTTTTAGGTTTTCCTTGTTAGGGTTCAAGGGTATTACTGTTTAGTGTTTAGGGTTTAGAGTTTGGGGTTTTGGGGTTTAAATGTTAGGGTTTTAGGGTTTTACTTATCAGGGTTTAGGGTTTTTGAATTTAGGTGTTAGGATTTCAAGGGTTTAGTGTTTAGCGATTTAGGGCTTAAGGTTTAGAATTTCGAGGGTTTAGGGTTTTGGGGTTCCAATGTTAGGGTTTTAGGTTTTCTATGTTAGTGTTCTAGGGTTTTACTGTTTTGTGTATAGGGTTTAGAGTTTGGGGTTTTGGGGTTTAATTGTTAGGGTCTTAGGGTTTTACTGATCAGGGTTTAGGGTTTTATAATTTAGGGGTTAGGATTTCGAGGGTTTATTGTTTAGGGATTTAGGGTTTAAGGTTTAGAATTTAAAGGGTTTAGGGTTTTGGGGTTCTAATGTTAGGGTTTTAGGTTTTCCATGTTAGGGTTCTAGTGATTTACTTTTTAGTGTCTAGGGTTTAGAGTTTCGGGTTTTGGGGTTTAAATTTTAGGGTTTTAGGGTTTAATTATCAGGGTTTAGGGTTTTAGAATTTAGGGTTTAGGATTTCAAGGGTTTAGTGTTTAGGGATTTAGGGTTTAAGGTTTAGAATTTCAAGGGTTTAGGGTTTTGGGTTTTGTGGTGTCATTTTTAGGGTTTTAGGTTTTCCATGCTAGGGTTTCAGGGTTTTACTGTCTAGGTTTTAGGGTTTAGAGTTTCAGATTTCAAGGGTTTAGGGTTTTGGGGTTCCAACGTTAGGTAGTTTGGGTTTTACTGTTTAGGGTTTAGGGTTTAGGGTTTCGGATTTGAAGGGTCTAGGGATTTGGGGTTCCAATGTCAGGGTTTTAGGTTTTCCATGTTATGGTTCTAAGGTTTTACTTTTTAAGGTTTTACGGTTTTACTGATTAGGGTTTGGGTTTTAGGATTTAGGATTTAGGATTGCAAGGGTTCAGGGTTTAGGTTTCTAGGGTTTATTGTTTAGAATTTCAAGGGTTTAGCATTTTGGGTTTTGGGATTTCATTGTTAGGGTATTAGGTTTCCCATGCTGGGTTTTAAAGTTTTACAGTTTAGGTTTTAGGGTTTAGGGATTCGGATTTCAAGAGTTTAGGGTTTTGGGGGTTCCAATGTTAGGGTTTTAGGTTTTCCATGTTAGGGTTCTAGGATTTTTACTCTATTGGGGTTTAGGGTTTTGGGGGTTTCTATGTTCGGGTTTTAGGGTTTTACTTTTTAGGGTTTAGGGTTTAGGATTTCAAGGGTTTGGGGTTTAGGGTTTTAGGGTTAAAGGTTTAGAATTTCAGGGGTTTAGGGTTTTGGGGTTTGGGATTTTATTGTTAGGGTTTTACGTTTTCCATGCTTGGGTTTAAGGGGGTTTTTCTTGTCTAGGTTTTAGGATTTAGGGTTTGATTTCAAGGGTTTAGGGTTTTGGGGTTCCAATGTTTGGGTTTTAGGTTTCCATGTTAGGGTTGTAGGGGTTTTTCTTGTTTAGGGTTTAGGGTTTAAAATTTAGGGTTTTGGGGTTTCAATGTTAGGGTTTTAGTGTTTTACTTGTTAGGGTTTGGGGGTTTTATTTTTTTGGGGTTCCAATGTTAGGGGTTTTAAGTTTTCCATGTTAGGGTTTTAGGGTTTTCTTTGTTTAGTGTTTAGGGTTTAGAGTTTGCGGTTTAAATGTTAGGGTTTTATGGTTTTACTTATCAGGGTTTAGGGTTTAGGATTTCAAGGGTTTAGTGTTTAGAGATTTAGGGTTTAGGTTTAGAATTTCAAAGGTTTAGAGTTTTGGGGTTCCAATGGTAGGGTTTTAGGTTTTCTACGTTAGGGTTCTAGGGTTTTACTGTTTAGTGTTTAGGGGTTAGAGTTTGGGGTTTTTGGGGTTTAAATGTTAGGGTTTTAGGGTTTTACTTATCAGGGTTTAGGGTTTTCGAATTTAGGGTTTAGGATTTCAAAGGTTTAGTGTTTAGGGATTTAGGGTTTAAGGTTTAGAATTTTAAAGGGTTTAGGGTTTTGGGGTTCCAATGTTAGGGTTTTAGGTTTTCTATGTTAGGGTTCTAGGGTTTTACTGTTTTGTGTATAGGGTTTAGAGTTTGGGGTTTTGGGGTTTAAATGTTAGGGTTTTAGGGTTTTACTGATCAGGGTTTGGTGTTTTAGGATTTTGGGTTTAGGATTTCAAGTGTTTAGGGTTTTTGGGTTTCAATATTAGGGTCTTAGGGTTTTACTGATGAGGGTGTAGGGTTTTAGGATTTAGTGTTTAGGATTTCAAGGGTTTAGGGTTTTAGGGTTAAAGGTTTAGGGTTTTGGGGTTTGGGGTTTCATTGTTCGGGTTTTAGGTTTTGCATGCGAGGGTTTTAGGGTTTTACTGTCTAGGTTTTAGGGTTTAGGGTTTCAGATTTCAAGGGTTTAGACTTTTTGGGGGTTCCCGATGTTAGGGTTTTAGGTTTTTCAGTGTTAGGGGTTCTAGGGTTTTACTGGTTTAGTGTTTAGGGTTTAGAGTTTGGGGTTTTGGATTTTAAATGTTAGGGTTTTAGGGTTTATTTATCGGGGGTTTAGGGTTTTGAATTTAGGGTTTAGGATTTCAAGGGTTTAGTGTTTAGGGATTTAGGGTTTATGGTTTAGAATTTCGGGTGTTTAGGGTTTTCATTTTGTGGTTCCAATGTTAGGGTTGTTGGGTTTTTTCTTGTTTTAGGGTTTAGGGTTTTGGGGTTTTCAATGTTAGGGTTTTAGGGTTTTACTTGTTAGGGTTTAGGGTTTTAGGGTTTTGGGGTTCCAATGTTAGGCTTTTAGGTTTTCCATGTTAGGGTTCAAGGGTTTTACTGTATAGTGTTTAGGGTTTAGATTTTGGGGTTTTGGGGTTTAAATGTTAGGGTTTTAGGGTTTTACTTATCAGGGTTTAGGGTTTTTAGAATTTAGGGTTTAGGATTTCAAGGGTTTAGTGTTTAGGGATTTAGGGTTTAAGGTTTAGAATTTCAAGGGTTTAGGGTTTTGGGTTTTGTGGTTTCATTGTTAGGATTTTAAGTTTTCCATGCTAGGGTTTTAGGGTTTTACTATTTAGGTTTTAGGGTTTAGGGTTTCGGCTTTGAAGGGTCTAGGGATTTGGGGTTTCCAATGTCAGGGGGTTTTAGGTTTTCCATGTTATGGGTTCTAAGGGTTTTTCTTTGATTTTAAGGCTTTTACGGGTTTTTACTTGATTAGGGCTAGGGGTTTTAGGGATTTAGGGGTTTAGGATTTGCGAGGGTTCGAGGGTTTAGGTTTCTAGGGTTTATGGTTTAGAATTTCAAGGGTTTAGCGTTTTGGGTTTTGGGGATTTCATTGATAGGGGTATTAGGTTTTCCCATCTAGTTTTGGGGTTTTAAGGGTTTTGTAGTTTAGGTTTTAGGGTTTAGGGATTCGGATTTCAAGAGTTTAGGGTTTTGGGGTTCCAGATGTTAGGGGTTTTGGGGTTTTTCCATGTTAGGGTTCTAGGGATTTTTACTCTATTGGGTTTAGGGTTTTGGGGTTTCTATGTTAGGGTTTTAGGGTTTTTACTTGTTAGGGTTTAGGGTTTAGGATTTCAAGGGTTTAGGGTTTAGGGGTTTTAGGGTTTAAAGGTTTAGAATTTCGGGGTTTAGGGTTTTGGGGTTTGGGGTTTTATTGTTAGGGTTTACGTTTTCCATGCTTGGGTTTAAGGGTTTTACTGTCCAGGTTTCAGGATTTAGGGTTTCAGATTTCAAGGGTTTTAGGTTTTCCATGTTAGGGTTCTAGTGATTTACTTTTTAGTGTCTAGGGTTTAGAGTTTCGGGTTTTGGGGTTTAAATTTTAGGGTTTTAGGGTTTATTTATCAGGGTTTAGGGTTTTAGAATTTAGGGTTTAGGATTTCAAGGGTTTAGTGTTTAGGGATTTAGGGTTTAAGGTTTAGAATTTCAAGGGTTTAGGGTTTTGGGTTTTGTGGTGTCATTTTTAGGGTTTTAGGTTTTCCATGCTAGGGTTTCAGGGTTTTACTGTCTAGGTTTTATGGTTTAGAGTTTCAGATTTCAAGGGTTTAGGGCTTTGGGGTTCCAACGTTAGGTAGTTTGGGTTTTACTGTTTAGGGTTTAGGGTTTAGGGTTTCGGATTTGAAGGGTCTAGGGATTTGGGGGTTCCAATGTCGGGGGTTTTAGGTTTTCCATGTTATGGTTCTAAGGTTTTACTGTTTAAGGTTTTACGGTTTTACTGATTAGGGTTTGGGTTTTAGGATTTAGGATTTAGGATTGCAAGGGTTCAGGGTTTAGGTTTCTAGGGTTTATGGTTTAGAATTTCATGGGTTTAGCATTTTGGGTTTTGGGATTTCATTGATAGGGTATTAGGTTTCCCATGCTGGGTTTTAAAGTTTTACAGTTTAGGTTTTAGGGTTTAGGGATTCGGATTTCAAGAGTTTAGGGTTTTGGGGGTTCCCGATGTTAGGGTTTTAGGTTTTCCATGTTAGGGTTCTAGGATTTTACTCTATTGGGTTTAGGGTTTTGGGGTTTCTATGTTCGGGTTTTAGGGTTTTACTTTTTAGGGTTTAGGGTTTAGGATTTCAAGGGTTTGGGGTTTAGGGTTTTAGGGTTAAAGGTTTAGAATTTCAGGGGTTTAGGGTTTTGGGGTTTGGGGTTTTATTGTTAGGGTTTTACGTTTTCCATGCTTGGGTTTAAGGGGTTTTACTGTCTAGGTTTTAGGATTTAGGGTTTCAGATTTCAAGGGTTTAGGGTTTTGGGGTTCCAATGTTAGGGTTTTAGGTTTCCATGTTAGGGTTGTAGGGTTTTTTCTTGTTTAGGGTTTAGGGTTTAGAATTTAGGGTTTTGGGGTTTTCAATGTTAGGGTTTTAGTGTTTTACTTGTTAGGGTTTGGGGGTTTTTAGTGTTTTGGGGTTCCAATGTTAGGGTTTTAAGTTTTTCCATGTTAGGGTTTTCGGGTTTTTCTTGTTTAGTGTTTAGGGGTTTAGAGTTTGGGGTTTTGGGGGTTTAAATGTTAGGGTTTTATGGGGGTTTTAAATGTTAGGGTTTTAGGGTTTTACTTATCGGGGGTCTAGGGTTTTGAATTTAGGGTTTAGGATTTCAAGGGTTTAGTGTTTAGGGATTTAGGGTTTAAGGTTTAGAATTTTAAAGGGTTTAGGGTTTTGGGGGTTCCAATGTTAGGGTTTTAGGTTTTCTATGTTAGGGTTCTAGGGTTTCTTGTTTTGTGTATAGGGTTTAGAGTTTGGGGTTTTGGGGGTTTAAATGTTAGGGTTTTAGGGTTTTACTCGTCGGGGGTTTGGTGTTTTAGGATTTTGGGTTTAGGATTTCAAGTGTTTAGGGTTTTTGGGTTTCAATATTAGGGTCTTAGGGGTTTTTCTTGATTAGGGTTTAGGGTTTTAGGATTTAGTGTTTAGGATTTCAAGGGTTTTGGTTTTTAGGGGTTAAAGGTTTAGGGTTTTGGGGTTTGGGGTTTCATTGTTCGGGTTTTAGGTTTTGCATGCTAGGGTTTTAGGGTTTTACTGTCTAGGTTTTAGGGTTTAGGGTTTCAGATTTCAAGGGTTTAGACTTTTGGGGTTCCGATGTTAGGGTTTTAGGTTTTTCAGTGTTAGGGTTCTAGGGTTTCTTGTTTAGTGTTTAGGGTTTAGAGTTTGGGGTTTTGGAGTTTAAATGTTAGGGTTTTAGGGTTTATTTATCGGGGGTTTTTTGTTTTAGAATTTAGAGTTTAGGATTTTAAAGGTTTAGTGTTTAGGGATTTAGGGTATAAGGTTTAGAATTTCAAGGGTTTAGGGTTTAGGGTTTTGTGGTTTCATTTTTTAGGGTTCTAGGTTTTTCCATGCTTGGGTTTTAGGGTTTTTCTTGTCTAGGTTTTAGGGTTTAGGGTTTCATATTTCAAGGGTTTAGGGTTTTGGGGTTCCAATGTTAGGGTTTTTGGGTTTACTTTTTAGGGTTTAGGGTTTTGAGGTTTCAATGTTAGGGTTTTAGGGTTTTACTTGTTAGGGTTTGGGGTTTTAGGGTTTTGGGGTTCCAATGTTAGGGTTTCAGGTTTTCTATGTTAGGGTTCTAGGGTTTTACTGTTTTGTGTATAGGGTTTAGAGTTTGGAGTTTTGGGGTTTAAATGTTAGGGTTTTACTGATCAGGGTTTAGTGTTTTAGGATTTTGGGTTTAGGATTTCAAGTGTTTAGGGTTTTTGGGTTTCAATATTAGGGTCTTAGGGTTTTATAGATTAGTATTTAGGGTTTTAGGATTTAGTGTTTAGGAATTCAAGGGTTTAGGGTTAAAGGTTTAGGGTTTTGGGGTTTGGGGGTATCATTGTTCGGGTTTTAGGTTTTGCATGCTACGGTTTTAGGGTTTTTTCTTGTATAGGTTTTAGGGTTTAGGGTTTTGATTTCAAGGGTTTAGACTTTTGGGGATCGATGTTAGGGTTTTAGGTTTTTCAGTGTTAGGGTTCTAGGGGTTTTTCTTGTTTAGTGTTTAGGGTTTAGAGTTTCGGGGGTTTTTGAGTTTAAATGTTAGGGTTTTAGGGTTTATTTATCGGGGGTTTAGGGTTTTAGAATTTAGGGTTTAGGATTTCAAAGGGTTTAGTGTTTAGGGATTTAGGGTATAAGGTTTAGAATTTCAAGGGTTTAGGATTTTAGGTTTTGTGGTTTCATTTTTCGGGGTTTTAGGTTTTTCCAAGCTAGGGTTTTAGGGTTTTCTTTGTCTAGTTTTTAGGGTTTCAGATTTCAAGGGTTGGGTTTTAGGTTTTCTATGTTAGTGTTCTAGGGTTTTACTGTTTTGTGTATAGGGTTTAAAGTTTGGGGTTTTGGGGTTTAAATGTTAGGGTCTTAGGGTTTTACAGATCAGGGTTTAGGGTTTTATAATTTAGGGGTTAGGATTTCAAGGGTTTAGTTTAGGGATTTAGGATTTAAGGTTTAGAATTTAAAGGGTTTAGGGTTTTGGGGTTCCAATGTTAGGGTTTTAGGTTTCCCATGTTAGGGTTCTAGGGATTTACTTTTTAGTGTTTAGGGTTTAGAGTTTCGGGTTTTGGGGTTTAAAATTTTAGGGTTTTAGGGTTTATTTATCAGGGTTTAGGGTTTTAGAATTTAGGGTTTAGGATTTCAAGGGTTTAGTGTTTAGGGATTTAGGGTTTAAGGTTTAGAATTTCAAGGGTTTTGGGTTTTGTGGTTTCATTTTTAGGGTTTTAGGTTTTCCATGCTAGGGTTTCTGGGTTTTACTGTCTAGGTTTTAGGGTTTAGGGTTTCAGATTTCAAGGGTTTAGGGTTTTGGGGTTCCAATGTTAGGGAGTTTGGGTTTTACTGTTTAGGGTTTAGGGTTTTGAGGTTTCAATGTTAGGGTTTTAGGGTTTTACTTGTTAGGGTTTGGGGTTTTAGGGTTTCGGGGTTCCAATGTTAGGGTTTTAGGTTATCCATGTTAGGGTTCAAGGGTTTTCCTGTTTAGTGTTTAGGGTTTAGAATTTGGAGTTTTGGGGTTTAAATGTTAGGGTTTTAGGGTTTTACTTGTTAGGGTTTGGGGTATTTTGGTTTTGGGGTTAGATTTTAGGGTTTTAGGTTTTCCTTGTTAGGGTTCAAAGGGTATTCTTGTTTAGTGTTTAGGGGTTTTAGAGTTTGGGGTTTTGGGGTTTAAATGTTAGGGTTTTAGGGTTTTACTTATCAGGGTTTAGGGTTTTTGAATTTAGGTGTTAGGATTTCAAGGGTTTAGTGTTTAGCGATTTAGGGTTTAAGGTTTAGAATTTCAAGGGTTTAGGGTTTTGGGGTTCCCGATGTTAGGGTTTTAGGTTTTCTATGTTAGTGTTCTAGGGTTTTCTCTTGTTTTGTGTATAGGGTTTAGAGTTTGGGGTTTTGGGGGTTTAATTGTTAGGGTCTTAGGGGTTTTTCTTGATCAGGGTTTAGGGTTTTATAATTTAGGGGTTAGGATTTCAAGGGTTTATTGTTTAGGGATTTAGGGTTTAAGGTTTAGAATTTAAAGGGTTTAGGGTTTTGGGGTTCCAATGTTAGGGTTTTAGGTTTTCCATGTTAGGGTTCTAGAGATTTACTTTTTAGTGTCTAGGGTTTAGAGTTTCGGGTTTTGGGGTTTAAATTTTAGGGTTTTAGGGTTTATTTATCAGGGTTTAGGGTTTTAGAATTTAGGGTTTAGGATTTCAAGGGTTTAGTGTTTAGGGATTTAGGGTTTAAGGTTTAGAATTTCAAGGGTTTAGGGTTTTGTGGTGTCATTTTTAGGGTTTTAGGTTTTCCATGCTAGGGTTTCAGGGTTTTACTGTCTAGGTTTTATGGTTTAGAGTTTCAGATTTCAAGGGTTTTGGGTTTTGGGGTTCCAACGTTAGGTAGTTTGGGTTTTACTGTTTAGGGTTTAGGGTTTCGGATTTGAAGGGTCTAGGGATTTGGGGTTCCAATGTCGGGGGTTTTAGGTTTTCCATGTTATGGTTCTAAGGGTTTTTCTTGTTTAAGGTTTTACGGGTTTTCTTGATTAGGGTTTGGGTTTTAGGATTTAGGATTTAGGATTGCAAGGGTTCGGGGGTTTAGGTTTCTAGGGTTTATGGTTTAGAATTTCATGGGTTTAGCATTTTGGGTTTTGGGATTTCATTGATAGGGTATTAGGTTTCCCATGCTGGGTTTTAAAGTTTTACAGTTTAGGTTTTAGGGTTTAGGGATTCGGATTTCAAGAGTTTAGGGTTTTGGGGGTTCCCGATGTTAGGGTTTTAGGTTTTCCATGTTAGGGTTCTAGGATTTTTACTCTATTGGGTTTAGGGTTTTGGGGTTTCTATGTTCGGGTTTTAGGGTTTTACTTTTTAGGGGTTTAGGGTTTAGGATTTCAAGGGTTTGGGGTTTAGGGTTTTAGGGTTAAAGGTTTAGAATTTCGGGGGGTTTAGGGTTTTGGGGTTTGGGGTTTTATTGTTAGGGTTTTACGTTTTCCATGCTTGGGTTTAAGGGGTTTTACTGTCTAGGTTTTAGGATTTAGGGTTTCAGATTTCAAGGGTTTAGGGTTTTGGGGTTCCAATGTTAGGGTTTTAGGTTTCCATGTTAGGGTTGTAGGGTTTTACTGTTTAGGGTTTAGGGTTTAGAATTTAGGGTTTTGGGGTTTCAATGTTAGGGTTTTAGTGTTTTACTTGTTAGGGTTTGGGGTTTTAGTGTTTTGGGGTTCCAATGTTAGGGTTTTAAGTTTTTCCATGTTAGGGTTTTCGGGTTTCTCTTGTTTAGTGTTTGGGGTTTAGAGTTTGGGGTTTTGGGGTTTAAATGTTAGGGTTTTATGGGGTTTAAATGTTAGGGTTTTAGGGTTTTACTTATCAGGGTCTAGGGTTTTCGAATTTAGGGTTTAGGATTTCAAGGGTTTAGTGTTTAGGGATTTAGGGTTTAAGGTTTAGAATTTTAAAGGGTTTAGGGTTTTGGGGTTCCAATGTTAGGGTTTTAGGTTTTCTATGTTAGGGTTCTAGGGTTTTACTGTTTTGTGTATAGGGTTTAGAGTTTGGGGTTTTGGGGTTTAAATGTTAGGGTTTTAGGGTTTTACTCATCAGGGTTTGGTGTTTTAGGATTTTGGGTTTAGGATTTCAAGTGTTTAGGGTTTTTGGGTTTCAATATTAGGGTCTTAGGGTTTTACTGATTAGGGTTTAGGGTTTTAGGATTTAGTGTTTAGGATTTCAAGGGTTTTGGTTTTTAGGGGTTAAAGGTTTAGGGTTTTGGGGTTTGGGGTTTCATTGTTCGGGTTTTAGGTTTTTGCATGCTAGGGTTTTAGGGTTTTTCTTGTCTAGGTTTTAGGGTTTAGGGTTTGATTTCAAGGGTTTAGACTTTTGGGGGTTCCGATGTTAGGGTTTTAGGTTTTTCAGTGTTAGGGTTCTAGGGTTTTACTGTTTAGTGTTTAGGGTTTAGAGTTTGGGGTTTTGGAGTTTAAATGTTAGGGTTTTAGGGTTTATTTATCAGGGTTTTTTGTTTTAGAATTTAGAGTTTAGGATTTTAAAGGTTTAGTGTTTAGGGATTTAGGGTATAAGGTTTAGAATTTCAAGGGTTTAGGGTTTAGGGTTTTGTGGTTTCATTTTTAGGGTTCTAGGTTTTCCATGCTTGGGTTTTAGGGGTTTTTCTTGTCTAGGTTTTAGGGTTTAGGGTTTCATATTTCAAGGGTTTAGGGTTTTGGGGTTCCAATGTTAGGGTTTTTGGGTTTTTCTTGTTTAGGGTTTAGGGTTTTGAGGTTTTCAATGTTAGGGTTTTAGGGTTTTACTTGTTAGGGTTTGGGGGTTTTAGGGTTTTGGGGGTTCCAATGTTAGGGTTTCAGGTTTTCTATGTTAGGGTTCTAGGGTTTTACTGTTTTGTGTATAGGGTTTAGAGTTTGGAGTTTTGGGGTTTAAATGTTAGGGTTTTACTGATCAGGGTTTAGTGTTTTAGGATTTTGGGTTTAGGATTTCAAGTGTTTAGGGTTTTTGGGTTTCAATATTAGGGTCTTAGGGTTTTACAGATTAGTATTTAGGGTTTTAGGATTTAGTGTTTAGGAATTCAAGGGTTTAGGGTTAAAGGTTTAGGGTTTTGGGGTTTGGGGTATCATTGTTCGGGTTTTAGGTTTTGCATGCTACGGTTTTAGGGGTTTTTCTTGTATAGGTTTTAGGGTTTAGGGTTTCAGATTTCAAGGGTTTAGACTTTTGGGGATCCAATGTTAGGGTTTTAGGTTTTCCGGGTTAGGGTTCTAGGGTTTTACTGTTTAGTGTTTAGGGTTTAGAGTTCGGGGTTTTTGAGTTTAAATGTTAGGGTTTTAGGGTTTATTTATCAGGGTTTAGGGTTTTAGAATTTAGGGTTTAGGATTTCAAGGGTTTAGTGTTTAGGGATTTAGGGTATAAGGTTTAGAATTTCAAGGGTTTAGGATTTTAGGTTTTGTGGTTTCATTTTCAGGGTTTTAGGTTTTCCAAGCTAGGGTTTTAGGGTTTTACTGTCTAGTTTTTAGGGTTTCAGATTTCAAGGGTTGGGTTTTAGGTTTTCTATGTTAGTGTTCTAGGGTTTTACTGTTTTGTGTATAGGGTTTAAAGTTTGGGGTTTTGGGGTTTAAATGTTAGGGTCTTAGGGTTTTACAGATCAGGGTTTAGGGTTTTATAATTTAGGGGTTAGGATTTCAAGGGTTTATTGTTTAGGGATTTAGGGTTTAAGGTTTAGAATTTAAAGGGTTTAGGGTTTTGGGGTTCCAGATGTTAGGGGTTTTAGGTTTTCCATGTTAGGGTTCTAGAGATTTACTTTTTAGTGTCTAGGGTTTAGAGTTTCGGGTTTTGGGGTTTAAATTTTAGGGTTTTAGGGTTTATTTATCAGGGTTTAGGGTTTTAGAATTTAGGGTTTAGGATTTCAAGGGTTTAGTGTTTAGGGATTTAGGGTTTAAGGTTTAGAATTTCAAGGGTTTAGGGTTTTGTGGTGTCATTTTTAGGGTTTTAGGTTTTCCATGCTAGGGTTTCAGGGTTTTACTATCTAGGTTTTATGGTTTAGAGTTTCAGATTTCAAGGGTTTTGGGTTTTGGGGTTCCAACGTTAGGTAGTTTGGGTTTTAGTGTTTAGGGTTTAGGGTTTAGGGTTTCGGATTTGAAGGGTCTAGGGATTTGGGGTTCCAATGTCAGGGTTTTAGGTTTTCCATGTTATGGTTCTAAGGTTTTACTGTTTAAGGTTTTACGGTTTTACTGATTAGGGTTTGGGTTTTAGGATTTAGGATTTAGGATTGCAAGGGTTCAGGGTTTAGGTTTCTAGGGTTTATGGTTTAGAATTTCATGGGTTTAGCATTTTGGGTTTTGGGATTTCATTGATAGGGTATTAGGTTTCCCATGCTGGGTTTTAAAGTTTTACAGTTTAGGTTTTAGGGTTTAGGGATTCGGATTTCAAGAGTTTAGGGTTTTGGGGGTTCCCAGATGTTAGGGTTTTAGGTTTTCCATGTTAGGGTTCTAGGATTTTTACTCTATTGGGTTTAGGGTTTTGGGGTTTTCTATGTTCGGGTTTTAGGGTTTTACTTTTTTAGGGTTTAGGGTTTAGGATTTCAAGGGTTTGGGGTTTAGGGTTTTAGGGTTAAAGGTTTAGAATTTCAGGGGTTTAGGGTTTTGGGGTTTGGGGTTTTATTGTTAGGGTTTTACGTTTTCCATGCTTGGGTTTAAGGGGTTTTACTGTCTAGGTTTTAGGATTTAGGGTTTCAGATTTCAAGGGTTTAGGGTTTTGGGGTTCCAATGTTAGGGTTTTAGGTTTCCATGTTAGGGTTGTAGGGTTTTACTGTTTAGGGTTTAGGGTTTAGAATTTAGGGTTTTGGGGTTTCAATGTTAGGGTTTTAGTGTTTTACTTGTTAGGGTTTGGGGTTTTAGTGTTTTGGGGTTCCAATGTTAGGGTTTTAAGTTTTCCATGTTAGGGTTTTCGGGTTTTACTGTTTAGTGTTTGGGGTTTAGAGTTTGGGGTTTTGGGGTTTAAATGTTAGGGTTTTATGGGGTTTAAATGTTAGGGTTTTAGGGTTTTACTTATCAGGGTCTAGGGTTTTCGAATTTAGGGTTTAGGATTTCAAGGGTTTAGTGTTTAGGGATTTAGGGTTTAAGGTTTAGAATTTTTAAAGGGTTTAGGGTTTTGGGGTTCCAATGTTAGGGTTTTAGGTTTTCTATGTTAGGGTTCTAGGGTTTTACTGTTTTGTGTATAGGGTTTAGAGTTTGGGGTTTTGGGGTTTAAATGTTAGGGTTTTAGGGTTTTACTCATCAGGGTTTGGTGTTTTAGGATTTTGGGTTTAGGATTTCAAGTGTTTAGGGGTTTTTGGGTTTCAATATTAGGGTCTTAGGGGTTTTTCTTGATTAGGGTTTAGGGTTTTAGGATTTAGTGTTTAGGATTTCAAGGGTTTTGGTTTTTTAGGGTTAAAGGTTTAGGGTTTTGGGGTTTGGTGTTTCATTGTTCGGGTTTCTAGGTTTTTGCATGCTAGGGTTTTAGGGGTTTTTCTTGTCTAGGTTTTAGGGTTTAGGGTTTGATTTCAAGGGTTTAGACTTTTGGGGTTCCAATGTTAGGGTTTTAGGTTTTAGTGTTAGGGTTCTAGGGGTTTTTCTTGTTTAGTGTTTAGGGTTTAGAGTTTGGGGTTTTGGAGTTTAAATGTTAGGGTTTTAGGGTTTATTTATCGGGGGTTTTTTGTTTTAGAATTTAGAGTTTAGGATTTTAAAGGTTTAGTGTTTAGGGATTTAGGGTATAAGGTTTAGAATTTCAAGGGTTTAGGGTTTAGGGTTTTGTGGTTTCATTTTTAGGGTCCTAGGTTTTCCATGCTTGGGTTTTAGGGTTTTACTGTCTAGGTTTTAGGGTTTAGGGTTTCATATTTCAAGGGTTTAGGGTTTTGGGGGTTCCAATGTTAGGGTTTTTGGGTTTTTACTTGTTTAGGGTTTAGGGTTTTGAGGTTTTCAATGTTAGGGTTTTAGGGTTTTACTTGTTAGGGTTTGGGGTTTTAGGGTTTTGGGGGTTCCAATGTTAGGGGTTTCGGGGTTTTCTATGTTAGGGTTCTAGGGTTTCTTTTGTTTTGTGTATAGGGTTTAGAGTTTGGAGTTTTGGGGGTTTAAATGTTAGGGTTTTTCTTGATCGGGGGTTTAGTGTTTTAGGATTTTGGGTTTAGGATTTCAAGTGTTTAGGGTTTTTGGGTTTCAATATTAGGGTCTTAGGGTTTTACAGATTAGTATTTAGGGTTTTAGGATTTAGTGTTTAGGAATTCAAGGGTTTAGGGTTAAAGGTTTAGGGTTTTGGGGTTTGGGGTATCATTGTTCGGGTTTTAGGTTTTGCATGCTACGGTTTTAGGGTTTTACTGTATAGGTTTTAGGGTTTAGGGTTTCAGATTTCAAGGGTTTAGACTTTTGGGGATCCAATGTTAGGGTTTTAGGTTTTCCGTGTTAGGGTTCTAGGGTTTTACTGTTTAGTGTTTAGGGTTTAGAGTTCGTGGGTTTTTGAGTTTAAATGTTAGGGTTTTAGGGTTTATTTATCAGGGTTTAGGGTTTTAGAATTTAGGGTTTAGGATTTCAAGGGTTTAGTGTTTAGGGATTTAGGGTATAAGGTTTAGAATTTCAAGGGTTTAGGATTTTAGGTTTTGTGGTTTCATTTTCAGGGTTTTAGGTTTTCCAAGCTAGGGTTTTAGGGTTTTACTGTCTAGTTTTTAGGGTTTCAGATTTCAAGGGTTGGGTTTTAGGTTTTCTATGTTAGTGTTCTAGGGTTTTACTGTTTTGTGTATAGGGTTTAAAGTTTGGGGTTTTGGGGTTTAAATGTTAGGGTCTTAGGGTTTTACAGATCAGGGTTTAGGGTTTTATAATTTAGGGGTTAGGATTTCAAGGGTTTATTGTTTAGGGATTTAGGGTTTAAGGTTTAGAATTTAAAGGGTTTAGGGTTTTGGGGTTCCAATGTTAGGGTTTTAGGTTTTCCATGTTAGGGTTCTAGAGATTTACTTTTTAGTGTTTAGGGTTTAGAGTTTCGGGTTTTGGGGTTTAAAATTTTAGGGTTTTAGGGTTTATTTATCAGGGTTTAGGGTTTTAGAATTTAGGGTTTAGGATTTCAAGGGTTTAGTGTTAGGGATTTAGGGTTTAAGGTTTAGAATTTCAAGGGTTTTGGGTTTTGTGGTTTCATTTTTAGGGTTTTAGGTTTTCCATGCTAGGGTTTCTGGGTTTTACTGTCTAGGTTTTAGGGTTTAGGGTTTCAGATTTCAAGGGTTTAGGGTTTTGGGGTTCCAATGATAGGGAGTTTGGGTTTTACTGTTTAGGGTTTAGGGTTTTGAGGTTTCAATGTTAGGGTTTTAGGGTTTTACTTGTTAGGGTTTGGGGTTTTAGGGTTTCGGGGTTCCAATGTTAGGGTTTTAGGTTATCCATGTTAGGGTTCAAGGGTTTTCCTGTTTAGTGTTTAGGGTTTAGAATTTGGAGTTTTGGGGTTTAAATGTTAGGGTTTTAGGGTTTTACTTGTTAGGGTTTGGGGTATTTTGGTTTTGGGGTTCTGATTTTAGGGTTTTAGGTTTTCCTTGTTAGGGTTCAAGGGTATTACTGTTTAGTGTTTAGGGTTTAGAGTTTGGGGTTTTGGGGTTTAAATGTTAGGGTTTTAGGGTTTTACTTATCAGGGTTTAGCGTTTTTGAATTTAGGTGTTAGGATTTCAAGGGTTTAGTGTTTAGCGATTTAGGGTTTAAGGTTTAGAATTTCAAGGGTTTAGGGTTTTGGGGTTCCAATGTTAGGGTTTTAGGTTTTCTATGTTAGTGTTCTAGGGTTTTACTGTTTTGTGTATAGGGTTTAGAGTTTCGGGTTTTGGGGTTTAAATTTTAGGGTTTTAGGGTTTATTTATCAGGGTTTAGGGTTTTAGAGTTTAGGGTTTAGGATTTCAAGGGTTTAGTGTTTAGGGATTTAGGGTTTAAGGTTTAGAATTTCAAGGGTTTAGGGTTTTGGGTTTTGTGGTGTCATTTTTAGGGTTTTAGGTTTTCCATGCTAGGGTTTCAGGGTTTTACAGTCTAGGTTTTATGGTTTAGAGTTTCAGATTTCAAGGGTTTAGGGTTTTGGGGTTCCAACGTTAGGTAGTTTGGGTTTAGGGTTTAGGGTTTCGGATTTGAAGGGTCTAGGGATTTGGGGTTCCAATGTCAGGGTTTTAGGTTTTCCATGTTATGGTTCTAAGGTTTTACTGTTTAAGGTTTTACGGTTTTACTGATTAGGGTTTGGGTTTTAGGATTTAGGATTTAGGATTGCAAGGGTTCAGGGTTTAGGTTTCTAGGGTTTATGGTTTAGAATTTCAAGGGTTTAGGATTTTGGGTTTTGGGATTTCAATTATAGGGTATTAGGTTTCCCATGCTGGGTTTTAAAGTTTTACAGTTTAGGTTTTAGGGTTTAGGGATTCGGATTTCAAGAGTTTAGGGTTTTGGGGTTCCAATGTTAGGGTTTTAGGTTTTCCATGTTAGGGTTCTAGGATTTTACTCTATTGGGTTTAGGGTTTTGGGGTTTCTATGTTCGGGTTTTAGGGTTTTACTTGTTAGGGTTTAGGGTTTAGGATTTCAAGGGTTTGGGGTTTAGGGTTTTAGGGTTAAAGGTTTAGAATTTCAGGGGTTTAGGGTTTTGGGGTTTGGGGTTTTATTGTTAGGGTTTTACGTTTTCCATGCTTGGGTTTAAGGGGTTTTACTGTCTAGGTTTTAGGATTTAGGGTTTCAGATTTCAAGGGTTTAGGGTTTTGGGGTTCCAATGTTAGGGTTTTAGGTTTCCATGTTAGGGTTGTAGGGTTTTACTGTTTAGGGTTTAGGGTTTAGAATTTAGGGTTTTGGGGTTTCAATGTTAGGGTTTTAGTGTTTTACTTGTTAGGGTTTGGGGTTTTAGTGTTTTGGGGTTCCAATGTTAGGGTTTTAAGTTCTCCATGTTAAGGTTTTAGGGTTTTACTGTTTAGTGTTTAGGGTTTAGAGTTTGGGGTTTAAATGTTAGGGTTTTATGGTTTTACTTATCAGGGTTTAGGGTTTAGGATTTCAAGGGTTTAGTGTTTAGAGATTTAGGGTTTAGGTTTAGAATTTCAAAGGTTTAGAGTTTTGGGGTTCCAATGGTAGGGTTTTAGGTTTTCTTCGTTAGGGTTCTAGGGTTTTACTGTTTAGTGTTTAGGGGTTAGAGTTTGGGGTTTTTGGGGTTTAAATGTTAGGGTTTTAGGGTTTTACTTATCAGGGTTTAGGGTTTTCAAATTTAGGGTTTAGGATTTCAAAGGTTTAGTGTTTAGGGATTTAGGGTTTAAGGTTTAGAATTTTAAAGGGTTTAGGGTTTTGGGGTTCCAATGTTAGGGTTTTAGGTTTTCTATGTTAGGGTTCTAGGGTTTTACTGTTTTGTGTATAGGGTTTAGAGTTTGGGGTTTTGGGGTTTAAATGTTAGGGTCTTAGGGTTTTACTGATCAGGGTTTGGTGTTTTAGGATTTTGGGTTTAGGATTTCAAGTGTTTAGGGTTTTTGGGTTTCAATATTAGGGTCTTAGGGTTTTACTGATTAGGGTTTCGGGTTTTAGGATTTCAAGGGTTTAGGGTTTAGTGGTGTCATTTTTAGGGTTTTAGGTTTTCCATGCTAGGGTTTCAAGGTTTTACTGTCTAGGTTTTATGGTTTAGAGTTTCAGATTTCAAGGGTTTAGGGTCTTGGGGTTCCAACGTTAGGTAGTTTGGGTTTTAGTGTTTAGGGTTTAGGGTTTAGGGTTTCGGATTTGAAGGGTCTAGGGATTTGGGGTTCCAATGTCAGGGTTTTAGGTTTTCCATGTTATGGTTCTAAGGTTTTACTGTTTAAGGTTTTACGGGTTTTTCTTGATTAGGGGTTTGGGTTTTAGGATTTAGGATTTAGGATTGCAAGGGTTCGGGGGTTTAGGTTTCTAGGGTTTATGGTTTAGAATTTCATGGGTTTAGCATTTTGGGTTTTGGGATATCACTGATAGGGTATTAGGTTTCCCATGCTGGGTTTTAAAGTTTTACAGTTTAGGTTTTAGGGTTTAGGGATTCGGATTTCAAGAGTTTAGGGTTTTGGGGTTCCAATGTTAGGGTTTTAGGTTTTCCATGTTAGGGTTCTAGGATTTTACTCTATTGGGTTTAGGGTTTTGGGGTTTCTATGTTCGGGTTTTAGGGTTTTACTTTTTAGGGTTTAGGGTTTAGGATTTCAAGGGTTTGGGGTTTAGGGTTTTAGGGTTAAAGGTTTAGAATTTCAGGGGTTTAGGGTTTTGGGGTTTGGGGTTTTATTGTTAGGGTTTTACGTTTTCCATGCTTGGGTTTAAGGGGTTTTACTGTCTAGGTTTTAGGATTTAGGGTTTCAGATTTCAAGGGTTTAGGGTTTTGGGGTTCCAATGTTAGGGTTTTAGGTTTCCATGTTAGGGTTGTAGGGTTTTACTGTTTAGGGTTTAGGGTTTAGAATTTAGGGTTTTGGGGTTTCAATGTTAGGGTTTTAGTGTTTTACTTGTTAGGGTTTGGGGTTTTAGTGTTTTGGGGTTCCAATGTTATGGTTTTAAGTTTTCCATGTTAGGGTTTTCGGGTTTTACTGTTTAGTGTTTGGGGTTTTGGGGTTTAAATGTTAGGGTTTTATATGGTTTAAATGTTAGGGTTTTAGGGTTTTACTTATCAGGGTCTAGGGTTTTCGAATTTAGGGTTTAGGATTTCAAGGGTTTAGTGTTTAGGGATTTAGGGTTTAAGGTTTAGAATTTTAAAGGGTTTAGGGTTTTGGGGTTCCAATATTAGGGTTTTAGGTTTTCTATGTTAGGGTTCTAGGGTTTTACTGTTTTGTGTATAGGGTTTAGAGTTTGGGGTTTTGGAGTTTAAATGTTAGGGTTTTAGGGTTTTACTCATCAGGGTTTGGTGTTTTAGGATTTTGGGTTTAGGATTTCAAGTGTTTAGGGTTTTTGGGTTTCAATATTAGGGTCTTAGGGTTTTACTGATTAGGGTTTAGGGTTTTAGGATTTAGTGTTTAGGATTTCAAGGGTTTTGGTTTTTAGGGTTAAAGGTTTAGGGTTTTGGGGTTTGGGGTTTCATTGTTCGGGTTCTAGGTTTTGCATGCTAGGGTTTTAGGGTTTTACTGTCTAGGTTTTAGGGTTTAGGGTTTGATTTCAAGGGTTTAGACTTTTGGGGGTTCCAGATGTTAGGGGTTTTAGGTTTTTCAGTGTTAGGGTTCTAGGGGTTTTTCTTGTTTAGTGTTTAGGGTTTAGAGTTTGGGGTTTTGGAGTTTAAATGTTAGGGTTTTAGGGTTTATTTATCAGGGTTTTTTGTTTTAGAATTTGGAGTTTAGGATTTTAAAGGTTTAGTGTTTAGGGATTTAGGGTATAAGGTTTAGAATTTCAAGGGTTTAGGGTTTAGGGTTTTGTGGTTCCAATGTGTATAGGGTTTTGTGTATAGGGTTTAAAGTTTGGGGTTTTGGGGTTTAAATGTTAGGGTCTTAGGGTTTTACAGATCAGGGTTTAGGGTTTTATAATTTAGGGGTTAGGATTTCAAGGGTTTATTGTTTAGGGATTTAGGATTTAAGGTTTAGAATTTAAAGGGTTTAGGGTTTTGGGGTTCCAATGTTAGGGTTTTAGGTTTCCCATGTTAGGGTTCTAGGGATTTACTTTTTAGTGTTTAGGGTTTAGAGTTTCGGGTTTTGGGGTTTAAAATTTTAGGGTTTTAGGGTTTATTTATCAGGGTTTAGGGTTTTAGAATTTAGGGTTTAGGATTTCAAGGGTTTAGTGTTTAGGGATTTAGGGTTTAAGGTTTAGAATTTCAAGGGTTTTGGGTTTTGTGGTTTCATTTTTAGGGTTTTAGGTTTTTCCATGCTAGGGTTTTAGGGGTTTTTCTTGTCTAGGTTTTAGGGTTTAGGGTTTCAGATTTCAAGGGTTTAGGGTTTTGGGGTTCCAATGTTAGGGAGTTTGGGTTTTACTGTTTAGGGTTTAGGGTTTTGAGGTTTCAATGTTAGGGTTTTAGGGTTTTACTTGTTAGGGTTTGGGGTTTTAGGGTTTCGGGGTTCCAATGTTAGGGTTTTAGGTTATCCATGTTAGGGTTCAAGGGTTTTCCTGTTTAGTGTTTAGGGTTTAGAATTTGGAGTTTTGGGGTTTAAATGTTAGGGTTTTAGGGTTTTACTTGTTAGGGTTTGGGGTATTTTGGTTTTGGGGTTCCGATTTTAGGGTTTTAGGTTTTCCTTGTTAGGGTTCAAGGGTATTACTGTTTAGTGTTTAGGGTTTAGAGTTTGGGGTTTTGGGGTTTAAATGTTATGGTTTTAGGGTTTTACTTATCAGGGTTTAGCGTTTTTGAATTTAGGTGTTAGGATTTCAAGGGTTTAGTGTTTAGCGATTTAGGGTTTAAGGTTTAGAATTTCAAGGGTTTAGGGTTTTGGGGTTCCAATGTTAGGGTTTTAGGTTTTCTATGTTAGTGTTCTAGGGTTTTACTGTTTTGTGTATAGGGTTTAGAGTTTCGGGTTTTGGGGTTTAAATTTTAGGGTTTTAGGGTTTATTTATCGGGGTTTAGGGTTTTAGAATTTAGGGTTTAGGATTTCAAGGGTTTAGTGTTTAGGGACTTAGGGTTTAAAGTTTAGAATTTCAAGGGTTTAGGGTTTTGGGTTTTGTGGTGTCATTTTTAGGGTTTTAGGTTTTCCATGCTAGGGTTTCAGGGTTTTACAGTCTAGGTTTTATGGTTTAGAGTTTCAGATTTCAAGGGTTTAGGGTTTTGGGGTTCCAACGTTAGGTAGTTTGGGTTTAGGGTTTAGGGTTTCGGATTTGAAGGGTCTAGGGATTTGGGGTTCCAATGTCAGGGTTTTAGGTTTTCCATGTTATGGTTCTAAGGTTTTACTGTTTAAGGTTTTACGGTTTTACTGATTAGGGTTTGGGTTTTAGGATTTAGGATTTAGGATTGCAAGGGTTCAGGGTTTAGGTTTCTAGGGTTTATGGTTTAGAATTTCAAGGGTTTAGCATTTTGGGTTTTGGGATTTCATTGATAGGGTATTAGGTTTCCCATGCTGGGTTTTAAAGTTTTACAGTTTAGGTTTTAGGGTTTAGGGATTCGGATTTCAAGAGTTTAGGGTTTTGGGGTTCCAATGTTAGGGTTTTAGGTTTTCCATGTTAGGGTTCTAGGATTTTACTCTATTGGGTTTAGGGTTTTGGGGTTTCTATGTTCGGGTTTTAGGGTTTTACTTGTTAGGGTTTAGGGTTTAGGATTTCAAGGGTTTGGGGTTTAGGGTTTTAGGGTTAAAGGTTTAGAATTTCAGGGGTTTAGGGTTTTGGGGTTTGGGGTTTTATTGTTAGGGTTTTACGTTTTCCATGCTTGGGTTTAAGGGGTTTTACTGTCTAGGTTTTAGGATTTAGGGTTTCAGATTTCAAGGGTTTAGGGTTTTGGGGTTCCAATGTTAGGGTTTTAGGTTTCCATGTTAGGGTTGTAGGGTTTTATTGTTTAGGGTTTAGGGTTTAGAATTTAGGGTTTTCGGGTTTCAATGTTAGGGTTTTAGTGTTTTACTTGTTAGGGTTTGGGGTTTTAGTGTTTTGGGGTTCCAATGTTAGGGTTTTAAGTTCTCCATGTTAGGGTTTTAGGGTTTTACTGTTTAGTGTTTAGGGTTTAGAGTTTGGGGTTTAAATGTTAGGGTTTTATGGTTTTACTTATCAGGTTTTAGGGTTTAGGATTTCAAGGGTTTAGTGTTTAGAGATTTAGGGTTTAGGTTTAGAATTTCAAAGGTTTAGAGTTTTGGGGTTCCAATGGTAGGGTTTTAGGTTTTCTTCGTTAGGGTTCTAGGGTTTTACTGTTTAGTGTTTAGGGGTTAGAGTTTGGGGTTTTTGGGGTTTAAATGTTAGGGTTTTAGGGTTTTACTTATCAGGGTTTAGGGTTTTCAAATTTAGGGTTTAGGATTTCAAAGGTTTAGTGTTTAGGGATTTAGGGTTTAAGGTTTAGAATTTTAAAGGGTTTAGGGTTTTGGGGTTCCAATGTTAGGGTTTTAGGTTTTCTATGTTAGGGTTCTAGGGTTTTACTGTTTTGTGTATAGGGTTTAGAGTTTGGGGTTTTGGGGTTTAAATGTTAGGGTTTTAGGGTTTTACTGATCAGGGTTTGGTGTTTTAGGATTTTTGGTTTAGGATTTCAAGTGTTTAGGGTTTTTGGGTTTCAATATTAGGGTCTTAGGGTTTCACTGATTAGGGTTTAGGGTTTTAGGATTTCAAGGGTTTAGGGTTTTAGGGTTAAAGGTTTAGGGTTTTGGGGTTTCGGGTTTCATTGTTCGGGTTTTAGGTTTTGCATGCTAGGGTTTTAGGGTTTTACTGTCTAGGTTTTAGGGTTTAGGGGTTTGATTTCAAGGGTTTAGACTTTTGGGGTTCCCAGATGTTAGGGTTTTAGGTTTTTCAGTGTTAGGGTTCTAGGGTTTTCTTGTTTTATTGTTTAAGGGTTTAGAGTTTGGGGTTTTGGAGTTTAAATGTTAGGGTTTTAGGGTTTATTTATCAGGGTTTAGGGTTTTCGAATTTAGGGTTTCGAATTTCAAGGGTTTAGTGTTTAGGGATTTAGGGTTTATGGTTTAGAATTTCAGGTGTTTAGGGTTTTCGTTTTGTGGTTCCAATGTTAGGGTTGTTGGGTTTTACTGTTTAGGGTTTAGGGTTTTGGGGTTTCAATGTTAGGGTTTTAGGGTTTTACTTGTTAGGGTTTGGGGTTTTAGGGTTTTGGGGTTCCAATGTTAGGCTTTTAGGTTTTCCATGTTAGGGTTCAAGGTTTTACTGTTTAGTGTTTAGGGTTTAGACTTTGGGGTTTTGGGGTTTAAATGTTAGGGTTTTAGGGTTTTACTTATCGGGGTTTAGGGTTTTGAATTTAGGGTTTAGGATTTCAAGGGTTTAGTGTTTAGGGATTTAGGGTTTAAGGTTTAGAATTTCAAGGGTTTAGGGTTTTGGGTTTTGTGGTTTCATTGTTAGGATTTTAAGTTTTCCATGCTAGGGTTTTAGGGTTTTACTGTTTAGGTTTTAGGGGTTAGGGTTTCGGCTTTGAAGGGTCTAGGGATTTGGGGTTCCAACGTCAGGGTTTTAGGTTTTCCATGTTATGGTTCTAAGGTTTTACTGTTTAAGGTTTTACGGTTTTACTGATTAGGGCTAGGGTTTTAGGATTTAGGGTTTAGGATTGCAAGGGTTCAGGGTTTGCGTTTCTAGGGTTTATGGTTTAGAATTTCAAAGGTCTAGCGTTTTGGGTTTTGGGATTTCATTGATAGGGTATTAGGTTTCCCATGCTGGGTTTTAAGGTTTTACAGTTTAGGTGTTAGGGTTTAGCGATTCGGATTTCAAGAGTTTAGGGTTTTGGGGTTCCAATGTTAGGGTTTTGGGTTTTCCATGTTAGGGTTCTAGGATTTTACTCTATTGGGTTTAGGGTTTTGGGGTTTCTATGTTAGGGTTTTAGGGTTTTACTTGTTAGGGTTTAGGGTTTAGGATTTCAAGGGTTTAGGGTTTAGGGTTTTAGGGTTAAAGGTTTAGAATTTCAGGGATTTAGGGTTTTGGGGTTTTATTGTTAGGGTTTTACGTTTTCCATGCTTGGGTTTAAGGGTTTTACTGTCTAGGTTTCAGGATTTAGGGTTCAGATTTCAAAGGGTTTAGGGTTTTGGGGTTCCAATGTTAGGGTTTTAGGTTTCCATGTTAGGGTTGTAGGGTTTTACTGTTTAGGGTTTAGGGTTTAGAATTTAGGATTTTGGGGTTTCAATGTTAGGGTTTTAGTGTTTTACTTGTTAGGGTTTGGGGTTTTAGTGTTTTGGGTTCCAATGTTAGGGTTTTAAGTTTTCCATCTTAGGGTTTTCGGGTTTTACTGTTTAGTGTTTAGGGTTTAGAGTTTGGGGTTTTGGGGTTTAAATGTTAGGGTTTTAGGGTTTTACTTATCAGGGTTTAGGGTTTTCGAATTTAGGGTTTAGGATTTCAAGGGTTTAGT
The DNA here is from genome assembly GCA_028651295.1 of Catharanthus roseus. Lineage (NCBI taxonomy): Eukaryota > Viridiplantae > Streptophyta > Magnoliopsida > Gentianales > Apocynaceae > Catharanthus > Catharanthus roseus. The sequence goes on from JAPQWS010000143.1 coordinate 144,085, forward strand.
GTTTAGGGATTTATGGTTTAAGGTTTAGAATTTTAAAGGGTTTAGGGTTTTGGGGTTCCAATGTTAGGGTTTTAGGTTTTCTATGTTAGGGTTCTAGGGTTTTACTGTTTTGTGTATAGGGTTTAGAGTTTGGGGTTTTGGGGTTTAAATGTTAGGGTTTTAGGGTTTTACTGATCAGGGTTTGGTGTTTTAGGATTTTGGGTTTAGGATTTCAAGTGTTTAGGGCTTTTGGGTTTCAATATTAGGGTCTTAGGGTTTTACTGATTAGGGTTTAGGGTTTTAGGATTTAGTGTTTAGGATTTCAAGGGTTTTGGTTTTTAGGGTTAAAGGTTTAGGGTTTTGGGGTTTGGCGTTTCATTATTCGGGTTTTAGGTTTTGCATGCTAGGGTTTTAGGGTTTTACTGTCTAGGTTTTAGGGTTTAGGGTTTCAGATTTCAAGGGTTTAGACTTTTGGGGTTCCAATGTTAGGGTTTTAGGTTTTCAGTGTTAGGGTTCTAGGGGTTTTTCTTGTTTAGTGTTTAGGGTTTAGAGTTTGGGGTTTTGGAGTTTAAATGTTAGGGTTTTAGGGTTTATTTATCAGGGTTTTTCGTTTTAGAATTTAGAGTTTAGGATTTTAAGGGTTTAGTGTTTAGGGATTTAGGGTATAAGGTTTAGAATTTCAAGGGTTTAAGGTTTAGGGTTTTGTGGTTTCATTTTTAGGGTTCTAGGTTTTCCATGCTTGGGTTTTAGGGTTTTACTGTCTAGCTTTTAGGGTTTAGGTATGTTAGGGTTTTTGGGTTTTACTGTTTAGGGTTTAGGGTTTTGAGGTTTCAATGTTAGGGTTTTAGGGTTTTACTTGTTAGGGTTTGGGGTTTTAGGGTTTCGGGGTTCCAATGTTAGGGTTTCAGGTTTTCTATGTTAGGGTTCTAGGGTTTTACTGTTTTGTGTATAGGGTTTAGAGTTTGGAGTTTTGGGGTTTAAATGTTAGGGTTTTAGGGTTTTACCAATCAGGGTTTAGTGTTTTAAGATTTTGGGTTTAGGATTTCAAGTGTTTAGGGTTTTTGGGTTTCAATATTAGGGTCTTAGGGTTTTACTGATTAGGATTTAGGGTTTTAGGATTTTGTGTTTAGGCATTCAAGGGTTTAGGGTTTTAGGGTTAAAGGTTCAGGGTTTTGGGGTTTGGGGTATCATTGTTCGGGTTTTAGGTTTTGCATGCTACGGTTTTAGGGTTTTACTGTATAGGTTTTAGGGTTTAGGGTTTGATTTCAAGGGTTTAGAGTTTTGGGGGATCGATGTTAGGGGTTTTAGGTTTTAGGTGTTAGGGTTCTAGGGGTTTTTCTTGTTTAGTGTTTAGGGTTTAGAGTTCGGGGTTTTTGAGTTTAAATGTTAGGGTTTTAGGGTTTATTTATCAGGGTTTAGGGTTTTAGAATTTAGGGTTTAGGATTTCAAGGGTTTAGCGTTTAGGGATTTAGGGTATAAGGTTTAGAATTTCAAGGGTTTAGGATTTTAGGTTTTGTGGTTTCATTTTTAGGGTTTTAGGTTTTCCAAGCTAGGGTTTTAGGGGTTTTTCTTGTCTAGGTTTTAGGGTTTGATTTCAAGGGTTGGGTTTTAGGTTTTCTATGTTAGTGTTCTAGGGTTTCTTGTTTTGTGTATAGGGTTTAAAGTTTGGGGTTTTGGGGGTTTAAATGTTAGGGTCTTAGGGGTTTTTCTTGATCGGGGTTTAGGGTTTTATAATTTAGGGGTTAGGATTTCAAGGGTTTAGTTTAGGGATTTAGGATTTAAGGTTTAGAATTTAAAGGGTTTAGGGTTTTGGGGTTCCAATGTTAGGGTTTTAGGTTTCCCATGTTAGGGTTCTAGAGATTTACTTTTTTAGTGTTTAAGGTTTAGAGTTTCGGGTTTTGGGGGTTTAAAATTTTAGGGTTTTAGGGTTTATTTATCGGGGGTTTAGGGTTTTAGAATTTAGGGTTTAGGATTTCAAGGGTTTAGTGTTTAGGGATTTAGGGTTTAAGGTTTAGAATTTCAAGGGTTTTGGGTTTTGTGGTTTCATTTTTAGGGGTTTTAGGTTTTCCATGCTAGGGTTTTCGGGGGTTTTCTTGTCTAGGTTTTAGGGTTTAGGGTTTGATTTCAAGGGTTTGGGGTTTTGGGGTTCCAATGTTAGGGAGTTTGGGTTTTACTGTTTAGGGTTTAGGGTTTTGAGGTTTCAATGTTAGGGTTTTACTTGTTAGGGTTTGGGGTTTTAGGGTTTCGGGGTTCCAATGTTAGGGTTTTAGGTTATCCATGTTAGGGTTCAAGGGTTTTCCTGTTTAGTGTTTAGGGTTTAGAATTTGGAGTTTTGGGGTTTAAATGTTAGGGTTTTAGGGTTTAGGGTTTTGGGGTTCCAATGTTAGGGTTTTAGGTTTCCCATGTTAGGGTTCTAGAGATTTACTTTTTAGTGTTTAAGGTTTAGAGTTTCGGGTTTTGGGGTTTAAAATTTTAGGGTTTTAGGGTTTATTTATCAGGGTTTAGGGTTTTAGAATTTAGGGTTTAGGATTTCAAGGGTTTAGTGTTTGGGGATTTAGGGTTTAAGGTTTAGAATTTCAAGGGTTTTGGGTTTTGTGGTTTCATTTTTAGGGTTTTAGGTTTTCCATGCTAGGGTTTCAGGGTTTTACTGTCTAGGTTTTAGGGTTTAGGGTTTCAGATTTCAAGGGTTTAGGGTTTTGGGGTTCCAATGTTAGGGAGTTTGGGTTTTACTGTTTAGGGTTTAGGGTTTTGAGGTTTCAATGTTAGGGTTTTACTTGTTAGGGTTTGGGGTTTTAGGGTTTCGGGGTTCCAATGTTAGGGTTTTAGGTTATCCATGTTAGGGTTCAAGGGTTTTCCTGTTTAGTGTTTAGGGTTTAGAATTTGGAGTTTTGGGGTTTAAATGTTAGGGTTTTAGGGTTTTACTTGTTAGGGTTTGGGGTATTTTGGTTTTGGGGTTCCGATTTTAGGGTTTTAGGTTTTCCTGGTTAGGGTTCAAGGGTATTACTGTTTAGTGTTTAGGGTTTAGAGTTTGGGGTTTTGGGGTTTAAATGTTAGGGTTTTAGGGTTTTACTTATCAGGGTTTAGGGTTTTTGAATTTAGGTGTTAGGATTTCCAGGGTTTAGTGTTTAGCGATTTAGGGTTTAAGGTTTAGAATTTCAAGGGTTTAGGGTTTTGGGGTTCCAATGTTAGGGTTTTAGGTTTTCTATGTTAGTGTTCTAGGGTTTTACTGTTTTTGGTATAGGGTTTAGAGTTTGGGGTTTTGGGGTTTAAATGTTAGGGTCTTAGGGTTTTACTGGTCAGGGTTTAGGGTTTTATAATTTATGGGTTAGGGTTTCAAGGGTTTATTGTTTAGGGATTTAGGGTTTAAGGTTTAGAATTTAAAGGGTGTAGGGTTTTGTGTTTTGTGGTGTCTTTTTTAGGGTTTTAGGTTTTCCATGCTAGGGTTTCAGGGTCTTACTGTCTAGGTTTTAGGGTTTAGAGTTTCAGATTTCAAGGGTTTAGGGTTTTGGGGTTCCAACGTTAGGTAGTTTGGGTTTTACTGTTTAGGGTTTAGGGTTTAGGGTTTCGGATTTGAAGGGTCTAGGGATTTGGGGTTCCAATGTCAGGATTTTAGGTTTTCCATGTTATGGTTCTAAGGTTTTACTGTTTAAGGTTTTACGGTTTTACTGATTAGGGTTTGGGTTTTAGGATTTAGGATTGCAAGGGTTCAGGGTTCAGGTTTCTAGGGTTTATGGTTTAGAATTTCAAGGGTTTAGCGTTTTGGGTTTTGGGATTTCATTGATAGGGTATTAGGTTTCCCATGCTGGGTTTTAAAGTTTTACAGTTTAGGTTTTAGGGTTTAGGGATTCGGATTTCAAGAGTTTAGGGTTTTGGGGTTCCAATGTTAGGGTTTTAGGTTTTCCATGTTAGGGTTCTAGGATTTTACTCTATTGGGTTTAGGGTTTTGGGGTTTCTATGTTCGGGTTTTAGGGTTTTACTTTTTAGGGTTTAGGGTTTAGGATTTCAAGGGTTTGGGGTTTAGGGTTTTAGGGTTAAAGGTTTAGAATTTCAGGGGTTTAGGGTTTTGGGGTTTGGGGTTTTATTGTTAGGGTTTTACGTTTTCCATGCTTTGGTTTAAGGGGTTTTACTGTCTAGGTTTTAGGATTTAGGGTTTTAGATTTCAAGGGTTTAGGGTTTTGGGGTTCCAATGTTAGGGTTTTAGGTTTCCATGTTAGGGTTGTAGGGTTTTACTGTTTAGGGTTTAGGGTTTAGAATTTAGGGTTTTAGGGTTTCAATGTTAGGGTTTTAGTGTTTTACATGTTAGGGTTTTGGGTTTTAGTGTTTTGGGGTTCTAATGTTAGGGTTTTAAGTTTTCCATGTTAGGGTTTTAGGGTTTTACTGTTTAGTGTTTAGGGTTTAGAGTTTGGGGTTTTGGTGTTTAAATGTTAGGGTTTTATGGTTTTACTTATCAGGGTTTAGGGTTTACGAATTTAGGGTTTAGGATTTCAAGGGTTTAGTGTTTAGGGATTTAGGGTTTAAGGTTTAGAATTTTAAAGGGTTTAGGGTTTTGGGGTTCCAATGGTAGTGTTTTAGGTTTTCTACGTTAGGGTTCTAGGGTTTTACTGTTTAGTGTTTAGGGGTTAGAGTTTGGGGTTTTTGGGGTTTAAATGTTAGGGTTTTAGGGTTTTACTTATCAGGGTTTAGGGTTTTCGAATTTAGGGTTTAGGATTTCAAGGGTTTAGTGTTTAGGGATTTAGGGTTTAAGGTTTAGAATTTTAAAGGGTTTAGGGTTTTGGGGTTCCAATGTTAGGGTTTTAGGTTTTCTATGTTAGGGTTCTAGGGTTTTACTGTTTTGTGTATAGGGTATAGAGTTTGGGGTTTTGGGGGTTTTAAATGTTAGGGTTTTTGGGGTTTTCTTGATCGGGGGTTTGGTGTTTTAGGATTTTGGGTTTAGGATTTCAAGTGTTTAGGGTTTTTGGGTTTCAATATTAGGGTCTTAGGGTTTTACTGATGAGGGTGTAGGGTTTTAGGATTTAGTGTTTAGGATTTCAAGGGTTTAGGGTTTTAGGGTTATAGGTTTAGGGTTTTGGGGTTTGGGGTTTCATTGTTCGGGTTTTAGGTTTTGCATGCTAGGGTTTTAGGGTTTTACTGTCAAGGTTTTAGGGTTTAGGGTTTCAAATTTCAAGGGTTTAGACTTTTGGGGTTCCAATGTTAGGGTTTTAGGTTTTCCGTGTTAGGGTTCTAGGGTTTTACTGTTTAGTGTTTAGGGTTTAGAGTTTGGGGTTTTGGAGTTTAAATGTTAGGGTTTTAGGGTTTATTTATCAGGGTTTTTCGTTTTAGAATTTAGAGTTTAGGATTTTAAGGGTCTAGTGTTTAGGGATTTAGGTATAAGGTTTAGAATTTCAAGGGTTTAGGGTTTAGGGTTTTGTGGTTTCATTTTTAGGGTTCTAGGTTTTCCATGCTTGGGTTTTAGGGTTTTACTGTCTAGGTTTTAGGGTTTAGGGTTTCATATTTCAAGGGTTTAGGATTTTGGGGTTCCAATGTTAGGGTTTTTGGGTTTTACTATTTAGGGTTTAGGGTTTTGAGGTTTCAATGTTAGGGTTTTACTTGTTAGGGTTTAGGGTTTTAGGGTTTTGGGGTTCCAATGTTAGGGTTTCAGGTTTTCTATGTTAGGGTTCTAGGGTTTTACTGTTTTGTGTATAGGGTATAGAGTTTGGAGTTTTGGGGTTTAAATGTTAGGGTTTTAGGGTTTTACTGATCAGGGTTTAGTGTTTTAGGATTTTGGGTTTAGGTTTTCAACTGTTTAGGGTTTTTGGGTTTCAATACTAGGATCTTAGGGTTTTACTGATTAGGATTTAGGGTTTTAGGATTTAGTGTTTAGGAATTCAAGGGTTTAGGGTTTTAGGGTTAAAGGTTTAAGGTTTTGGGGTTTGGGGTATCATTGTTCGGGTTTTAGGTTTTGCATGCTACGGTTCTAGGGTTTTACTGTATAGGTTTTAGGGTTTAGGGTTTCAGATTTCAAGGGTTTAGACTTTTGGGGATCCAATGTTAGGGTTTTAGGTTTTCCGTGTTAGGGTTCTAGGGTTTTACTGTTTAGTGTTTAGGGGTTAGAGTTTGGGGTTTTTGGGGTTTAAATGTTAGGGTTTTAGGGTTTATTTATCAGGGTTTAGGGTTTTAGAATTTAGGGTTTAGGATTTCAAGGGTTTAGTGTTTAGGGATTTAGGGTATAAGGTTTAGAATTTCAAGGGTTTAGGATTTTAGGTTTTGTGGTTTCATTTTTCGGGTTTTAGGTTTTCCAAGCTAGGGTTTTAGGGTTTTACTGTCTAGGTTTTAGGGTTTCAGATTTCAAGGGTTGGGTTTTAGGTTTTCTATGTTAGTGTTCTAGGGTTTTACTGTTTTGTGTATAGGGTTTAAAGTTTGGGGTTTTGGGGTTTAAATGTTAGGGTCTTAGGGTTTTACTGATCAGGGTTTAGGGTTTTATAATTTAGGGGTTAGGATTTCAAGGGTTTAGTTTAGGGATTTAGAATTTAAGGTTTAGAATTTAAAGGGTTTTGGGTTTTGGGGTTCCAATGTTAGGGTTTTAGGTTTCCCATGTTAGGGTTCTAGGGATTTACTTTTTAGTGTTTAGGGTTTAGAGTTTCGGGTTTTGGGGTTTAAAATTTTAGGGTTTTAGGGTTTATTTATCAGGGTTTAGGGTTTTAGAATTTAGGGTTTAGGATTTCAAGGGTTTAGTGTTTAGGGATTTAGGGTTTAAGGTTTAGAATTTCAAGGGTTTTGGGTTTTGTGGTTTCCTTTTTAGGGTTTTAGGTTTTCCATGCTAGGGTTTCAGGGTTTTACTGTCTAGGTTTTAGGGTTTAGGGTTTTGGGGTTCCAACGTTAGGTAGTTTGGGTTTTACTGTTGAGGGTTTAAGGTTTAGGGTTTCGGATTTGAAGGGTCTAGGGATTTAGGGTTCCAATGTCAGGGTTTTAGGTTTTCCATGTTATGGTTCTAAGGTTTTTCTGTTTAAGGTTTTACGGTTTTACTGATTAGGGTTAGGGTTTTAGGATTTAGGATTTAGGATTGCAAGGGTTCAGGGTTTAGGTTTCTAGGGTTTATGGTTTAGAATTTCAAGGGTTTAGCGTTTTGGGTTTTGGGATTTCATTGATAGGGTATTAGGTTTCCCATGCTGGGTTTTAAGGTTTTACAGTTTAGGTTTTAGGGTTTAGGGATTGGGATTTCAAGAGTTTAGGGTTTTGGGGTTCCAATGTTAGGGTTTTAGGTTTTCCATGCTAGGGTTCTAGGATTTTACTCTATTGGGTTTAGGGTTTTGGGGTTTCTATGTTCGGGTTTTAGGGTTTTACTTGTTAGGGTTTAGGGTTTAGGATTTCAAGGGTTTGGGGTTTAGGGTTTTAGGGTTAAAGGTTTAGAATTTCAGGGGTTTAGGGTTTTGGGCTTTGGGGTTTTATTGTTAGGGTTTTACGTTTTCCATGCTTGGGTTTAAGGGTTTTACTGTCTAGGTTTTAGGATTTAGGGTTTCAGATTTCAAGGGTTTAGGGTTTTGGGGTTCCAATGTTAGGGTTTTAAGTTTCCATGTTAGGGTTGTAGGGTTTTACTGTTTAGGGTTTAGGGTTTAGAATTTAGGGTTTTGGGGTTTCAATGTTAGGGTTTTAGTGTTTTACTTGTTAGGGTTTGGGGTTTTAGTGTTTTGGGGTTCCAATGTTAGGGTTTTAAGTTTTCCATGTTAGGGTTTTCGGGTTTTTTACTGTTTAGTGTTTAGGGTTTAGAGTTTGGGGTTTTGGGGGTTTAAATGTTAGGGGTTTTATGGTTTTACTTATCGGGGTTTAGGGTTTAGGATTTCAAGGGTTAGTGTTTAGAGATTTAGGGTTTAAGGTTTAGAATTTCAAAGGTTTAGAGTTTTGGGGGTTCCAATGTTAGGGGTTTTAGGTTTTCTATGTTAGGGTTCTAGGGGTTTTTCTTGTTTAGTGTTTAGGGGTTAGAGTTTGGGGGTTTTTTGGGGTTTAAATGTTAGGGTTTTAGGGTTTTACTTATCAGGGTCTAGGGTTTTCGAATTTAGGGTTTAGGATTTCAAGGGTTTAATGTTTAGGGATTTAGGGTTTAAGGTTTAGAATTTTAAAGGGTTTAGGGTTTTGGGGTTCCAATGTTAGGGTTTTAGGTTTTCTATGTTAGGGTTCTAGGGTTTTGCTGTTTTGTGTATAGGGTTTAGAGTTTGGGGTTTTGGGGTTTAAATGTTAGGGTTTTAGGGTTTTACTGATCAGGGTTTGGTGTTTTAGGATTTTGGGTCTAGGATTTCAAGTGTTTAGGGTTTTTGGGTTTCAATATTAGGGTCTTAGGGTTTTACTGATTAGGGTTTAGGGTTTTAGGATTTCAAGGGTTTTGGGTTTTAGGGTTAAAGGTTTAGGGTTTTGGGGTTTGGGGTTTCATTGTTCGGGTTTTAGGTTTTGCATGCTAGGGTTTTAGGGTTTTACTGTCTAGGTTTTAGGGTTTTGGGTTTCAGATTTCAAGGGTTTAGACTTTTGGGGTTCCAATGTTAGGGTTTTAGGTTTTCCGTGTTAGGGTCCCAGGGTTTTACTGTTTACTGTTTAGGGTTTAGAGTATGGGGTTTTGGAGTTTAAATGTTAGGGTTTTAGGGTTTATTTATCAGGGTTTAGGGTTCTAGAATTTAGGGTTTAGGATTTTAAGGGTTTAGTGTTTAGGGATTTAGGGTATAAGGCTTAGAATTTCAAGGGTTTAGGGTTTTTGGTTTTGTGGTTTCATTTTTAGGGTTTTAGGTTTTCCATGCTAGGGTTTTAGGGTTTTACTGTCTAGGTTTTAGGGTTTAGGGTTTCAGATTTCAAGGGTTTAGGGTTTTGGGGTTCCAATGTTAGGGTTTTTGGGTTTTACTGTTTAGGGTTTAGGCTTTTGAGGTTTCAATGTTCGGGTTTTAGGGTTTTACTTGTTAGGGTTTGGGGTTTTAGGGTTTTGGGGTTCCAATGTTAGGGTTTTAGGTTATCCATGTTAGGGTTCAAGGGTTTTCCTGTTTAGTGTTTAGGGTTTAGAGTTTCGAGTTTTGGGGTTTAAATGTTAGGGTTTTAGGGTTTTACTTGTTAGGGTTTGGGGTTTTTTGGTTTCGGGGGTTTCGATTTTAGGGTTTTAGGTTTTCCTTGTTAGGGTTCAAGGGGTTTTTCTTGTTTAGTGTGTAGGGTTTAGAGTTTGGGGTTTTGGGGTTTAAATGTTAGGGTTTTAGGGTTTTACTTATCAAGGTTTAGGGTTTTTGAATTTAGGGTTTAGGATTTCAAGGGTTTAGTGTTTAGCGATTTAGGGTTTAAGGTTTAGAATTTCAAGGGTTTAGGGTTTTGGGGTTCCAAAGTTAGGGTTTTAGGTTTTCTATGTTAGTGCTCTAGGGGTTTTTCTTGTTTTGTGCATAGGGGTTTAGAGTTTCTTTGTTTTGGGGGTTTAAATGTTAGGGTCTTAGGGTTTTACCGATCAGGGTTTTGGATTTTATAATTTAGGGGTTAGGATTTCAAGGGTTTAGCGTTTAGGGATTTAGGGTTTAAGGTTTAGAATTTAAAGGGTTTAGGTTTTTGGGGTTCCAATGTTAGGGTTTTAGGTTTTCCATGTTAGGGTTCTAGGGATTTACTTTTTAGTGTTTAGGGTTTAGAGTTTCGGGTTTTGGGGTTTATATTTTAGGGTTTTAGGGTTTATTTATCAGGGTTTAGGGTTTTAGAATTTAGGGTTTAGGATTTCAAGGGTTTAGTGTTTAGGGATTTAGGGTTTAATGTTTAGAATTTCAAGGGTTTATGGTTTTGGGCTTTGCGGTTTCATTTTTAGGGTTTTAGGTTTTCCATGCTAGGGATTCAGGGTTTTACTGTCTAGGTTTTAGGGTTTAGGGTTTCAGATTTCAAGGGTTTAGGGTTTTGGGGTTCTAATGTTAGGGAGTTTGGGTTTTACTGTTTAGGGTTTAGGGTTTAGGGTTTCGGATTTGAAGGGTCTAGGGATTTGGGGTTCCAATGTCAGGGTTTTAGGTTTTCCATGTTATGGTTCTAAGGTTTTACTGTTTAAGGTTTTACGGTTTTACTGATTAGGGTTAGGGTTTTAGGATTTAGGGTTTAGGATTGCAAGGGTTCAGGGTTTAGGTTTCTAGGGTTTATGGTTTAGAATTTCAAGGGTTTAGCGTTTTGGGTTTTGGGATTTCATTCTTAGGGTATTAGGTTTCCCAAGCTAGGTTTTAAGGTTCTACAGTTTAGGTTTTAGGGTTGGGATTCGGATTTCAAGAGTTTAGGGTTTTGGGGTTCCAATGTTAGGGTTTTAGGTTTTCCATGTTAGGGTTCTAGGATTTTACTCTATTGGGTTTAGGGTTTTGGGGTTTCTATGTTAGGGTTTTAGGGTTTTACTTGTTAGGGTTTAGGGTTTAGGATTTCAAGGGTTTAGGGTTTAGGGTTTTAGGGTTAAAGGTTTAGAATTTCTGGGGTTTAGAGTTTTGGGGTTTGGGGTTTTATTGTTAGGGTTTTAGGTTTTCCACGCTTGGGTTTAAGTGTTTTACTGTCTAGGTTTTAGGATTTAGGGTTTCAGATGTCAAGGGTTTAGGGTTTTGGGGCACCAATGTTAGGGTTTTAGGTTTCCATGTTAGGGTTGTTGGGTTTTACTGTTTAGGGTCTAGGGTTTAGAATTTAGGGTTTTGGGGTTTCAATGTTAGGGTTTTAGTGTTTTACTTATTAGAGTTTTGGGTTTTAGGGTTTTGGGGTTCCAATGTTAGGGTTTTCAGTTTTCCATGTTAGGGTTTTAGGGTTTTACTGTTTAGTGTTTAGGGTTTAGAGTTTCGGGTTTTGGGGTTTAAATGTTAGGGTTTTATGGTTTTACTTATCAGGGTTTAGGGTTTAGGATTTCAACGGTTTAGTGTTTAGAGATTTAGGGTTTAAGGTTTAGAATTTCGAAGGTTTAGAGTTTTGGGGTTCCAATGTTAGGGTTTTAGGTTTTCTATGTTAGGGGTCTAGGGTTTTACTGTTTAGTGTTTAGGGTTTAGGGTTTGGGGTTTTTGGGGTTTAAATGTTAGGGTTTTAGGGTTTTACTTATCAGGGTTTAGGGTTTTCGAATTTAGGGTTTAGGATTTCAAGGGTTTAGTGTTTAGGGATTTCGGGTTTAAGGTTTAGAATTTAAAGGGTTTAGGGTTTTGGGGTTCCAATGTTAGGGTTTTAGGTTTTCTATGTTAGGGCTCTAGGGTTTTACTATTTTGTGTATAGGGCTTAGAGTTTGGGGTTTTGGTGTTTAAATGTTAGGGTTTTAGGGTTTTACTGATCAGGGTTTGGTGTTTTAGGATTTTGGGTTTAGGATTTCAAGTGTTTAGGGTTTTTGGGTTTCAATATTAGGTTCTTAGGGTTTAACTGATTAGGGTTTAGGGTTTTAGGATTTAGTGTTTAGGATTTCAAGGGTTTAGGGTTTTAGGGTTAAAGGTTTAGGGTTTTGGGGTTTGGGGTTTCATTGTTCGGGTTTTAGGTTTTGCATGCTAGGGTTTTAGGGTTTTACTGTCTAGGTTTTAGGGTTTAGGGTTTCAGATTTCAAGGGTTTCGACTTTTGGGGTTCCAATGTTAGGGTTTTAGGTTTTCCGTGTTAGGGTTCTAGGGTTTTACTGTTTAGTGTTTAGGGTTTAGAGTTTGGGGTTTTGGAGTTTAAATGTTAGGGTTTTAGGGTTTATTTATCTGGGTTTTTCGTTTTAGAATTTAGAGTTTAGGATTTTACGGGTTTAGTGTTTAGGGATTTAGGGTATAAGGTTTAGAATTTCAAGGGTTTAGGGTTTAGGGTTTTGTGGTTTCATTTTTAGGGTTCTAGGTTTTCCATGCTTGGGTTTTAGGGTTTTACTGTCTAGGTTTTAGGGTTTAGGGTTTCATATTTCAAGGGTTTAGGGTTTTGGGGTTCCAATGTTAGGGTTTTTCGGTTTTACTGTTTAGGGTTTAGGGTTTTGAGGTTTCAATGTTAGGGTTTTAGGGTTTTACTTGTTAGGGTTTGGGGTTTTAGGGTTTTGGGGTTCCAATGTTAGGGTTTCAGGTTTTCTATGTTAGGGTTCTAGGGTTTTACTGTTTCGTGTATAGGGTTTAGAGTTTGGAGTTTTGGGGGTTTAAATGTTAGGGTTTTAGGGGTTTTTCTTGATCGGGGTTTAGTGTTTTAGGATTTTGGGTTTAGGATTTCAAGTGTTTAGGGTTTTTGGGTTTCAATATTAGGGTCTTAGGGTTTTACTGATTAGGATTTAGGGTTTTAGGATTTAGTGTTTAGGAATTCAAGGGTTTAGGGTTTTAGGGTTAAAGGTTTAGGGTTTCATTGTTCGGGTTTTAGGTTTTGCATGCTAGGGTTTTAGGGTTTCACTGTCTAGGTTTTAGGGTTTAGGGTTTCAGATTTCAAGGGTTTAGACTTTTGGGGTTCCAATGTTAGGGTTTTAGGTTTTCCGTGTTAGGGTTCTAGGGTTTTACTGTTTAGTGTTTAGGGTTTAGAGTTTGGGGTTTTGGAGTTTAAATGTTAGGGTTTTAGGGTTCACTTATCAGGGTTTAGGGTTTTCGAATTTAGGGTTTAGGATTTCAAGGGTTTAGTGTTTAGGGATTTCGGGTTTAAGGTTTAGAATTTAAAGGGTTTAGGGTTTTGGGGTTCCAATGTTAGGATTTTAGGTTTTCTATGTTAGGGTTCTAGGGTTTTACTATTTTGTGTATAGGGCTTAGAGTTTGGGGTTTTGGGGTTTAAATGTTAGGGTTTTAGGGTTTTACTGATCAGGGTTTGGTGTTTTAGGATTTTGGGTTTAGGATTTCAAGTGTTTAGGGTTTTTGGGTTTCAATATTAGGGTCTTAGGGTTTTACTGATTAGGGTTTAGGGTTTTAGGATTTAGTGTTTAGGATTTCAAGGGTTTAGGGTTTTAGGGTTAAAGGTTTAGGGTTTTGGGGTTTGGGGTTTCATTGTTCGGGTTTTAGGTTTTGCTTGCTCGGGTTTTGGGGTTTTACTGTCTAGGTTTTAGGGTTTAGGGCATCAGATTTCAAGGGTTTAGACTTTTGGGTTCCAATGTTAGGGTTTTAGGTTTTCCGTGTTAGGGTTCCAGGGTTTTACTGTTTACTGTTTAGGGTTTAGAGTTTAGGGTTTTGGAGTTTAAATGTTAGGGTTTTAGGGTTTATTTTTCAGGGTTTAGGGTTTTAGAATTTAGGGTTTAGGATTTTAAGGGTTTAGTGTTTAGGGATTTAGTGTATAAGGTTTAGAATTTCAAGGGTTTAGTGTTTTGGGTTTTGTGGTTTCATTTTTAGGGTTTTAGGTTTTCCATGCTATGGTTTTAGGGTTTTACTGTCTAGGTTTTTGGGTTTAGGGTTTCAGATTTCAAGGGTTTAGGGTTTTGGGGTTCCAATGTTAGGGTTTTTGGGTTTTACTGTTTAGAGTTTAGGTTTTTGAGGTTTCAATGTTAGGGTTGTAGGGTTTTACTTGTTAGGGTTTAGGGTTTTAGGGTTTTGGGGTTCCAATGTTAGGGTTTTAGGTTTTCTATGTTAGGGTTCTAGGGTTTTACTATTTTGTGTATAGGGTTTAGAGTTTGGAGTTTTGGGGTTTAAATGTTTGGGTTTTAGGGTTTTACTGATCAGGGTTTAGTGTTTTAGGATTTTGGGTTTAGGATTTCAAGTATTTAGGGTTTTTGGGTTTCAATATTAGGGTCCTAGGGTTTTACTGATTAGGGTTTAGGGTTTTAGGATTTAGTGCTTAGGATTTCATGGGTTTAGGGTTTTAGGGTTAAAGGTTTAGGGTTTTGGGGTTTGGGGTTTCATTGTTCGGGTTTTAGGTTTTGCATGCTAGGGTTTTAGGGTTTTACTTTCTAGGTTTTAGGGCTTAGGGTTTCAGATTTCAAGGGTTTAGACTTTTGGGGTTCCAATGTTAGGATTTTAGGTTTTCCGTGTTAGGGTTCTAGGGTTTTACTGTTTAGTGTTTAGGGTTTAGAGTTTTCGGTTTTGGAGTTTAAATGTTAGGGTTTTAGGGTTTATTTATCAGGGTTTAGGGTTTTAGAATTTAGGGTTTAGGATTTTAAGGGTTTAGTGTTTAGGGATTTAGGGTATAAGGTTTAGAATTTAAAGGGTTTAGGGTTTTGGGTTTTGTGGTTTCATTTTTAGGGTTTTAGGTTTTCCATGCTAGCGTTTTAGGGTTTTACTGTCTAGGTTTTAGGGTTTAGGGTTTCATATTTCAAGGGTTTAGGGGGTTCCAATGTTAGGGTTTTTGGGTTTTACTGTTTAGGGTTGAGGGTTTTGAGGTTTCAATGTTAGGGTTTTAGGGTTTTACTTGTTAGGGTTTGGGGTTTTAGGGTTTTGGGTTTCCAATGTTAGGGTTTTAGGTTTTATATGTAAGGGTTCTAGGGTTTTACTGTTTTGTGTATAGGGTTTAGAGTTTGGGGTTTTGGGGTTTAAATGTTAGGGTTTTAGGGCTTTACTGATAAGGGTTTAGTGTTTTAGGATTTTGGGTTTAGGATTTCAAGTGTTTAGGGTTTTTGGGTTTCAATATTAGGGTCTTAGGCTTTTACTTATTAGGGTTTGGGGTTTTAGGATTTAGTGTATAGGAAGTCAAGGGTTTAGGGTTTTAGGGTTAAAGGTTTAGGGTTTTGGGGTTTCATTGTTCGGGTTTTAGGTTTTGCATGCAAGGGTTTTAGGGTTTTACTGTCTAAGTTTTAGGGTTTAGGGTTTCAGATTTCAAGGGTTTAGACTTTTAGGGTTCCAATGTTAGGGTTTTAGGTTTTCCGTGTCAGGGTTCTAGGGTTTTACTGTTTAGTGTTTAGGGTTTTGAGTTTGGGGTTTTTGAGTTTAATGTTAGGGTTTTAGGGTTTATTTATCAGGGTTTAGGGTTTTAGAATTTAGGGTTTAGGATTTCAAGGGTTTAGTGTTTAGGGATTTAGGGTATAAGGTTTAGAATTTCAAGGGTTTAGGATTTTAGGTTTTGTGGTTTAATTTTTAGGGTTTTAGGTTTTCCAAGCTAGGGTTTTAGGGTTTTACTGTCTAGGTTTTAGGGTTTCAGATTTCAAGGGTTGGGTTTTAGGTTTTCTATGTTAGTGTTCTAGGGTTTTACTGTTTTGTGTATAGGGTTTAGAGTTTGGGGTTTTGGGGTTTAAATGTTAGGGTCTTAGGGTTTTACTGATCAGGGTTTAGGGTTTTATAATTTAGGGGTTAGAATTTCAAGGGTTTAGTGTTTAGGGATTTAGGGTTTAAGGTTTAGAATTTAAAGGGTTTAGGGTTGTGGGGTTCCAATGTTAGGGTTTTAGGTTTTCCATGTTAGGGTTCTAGGGATTTACTTTTTAGTGTTTAGGGTTTAGAGTTTCGGGTTTTGGGGTTTAAATTTTAGGGTTTTAGGGTTTATTTATCTGGGTTTAGGGTTTTAGAATTTAGGGTTTAGGATTTCAAGGGTTTAGTGTTTAGGGATTTAGGGTTTAAGGTTTAGAATTTCAAGGGTTTAGGGTTTTGGGTTTTGTGGTTTCATTTTTAGGGTTTTAGGTTTTCCATGCTAGGGTTTCAGGGTTTTATTCTCCAGGTTTTCGGGTTTAGGGTTTCAGATTTCAAGGGTCTAGGGTTTTGGGGTTCCAATGTTAGGGAGTTTGGGTTTTACTGTTTAGGGTTTAGGGTTTTGAGGTTGCAATGTTAGGGTTTTAGGGTTTTACTTGTTAGGGTTTGGGGTTTTAGGGTTTTGGGGTTCTAATGTTAGGGTTTTAGGTTATCCCTGTTAGGGTTCAAGGGTTTTACTATTTAGGGTTTAGGGTTTAGATTTAACGGTGTTTTGGGGGTTTAAATGTTAGGGTTTTAGGGTTTTACTTGTTAGGGTTTGGGGTTTTTTGGTTTTGGGGTTCCGATTTTAGGGTTTTAGGTTTTCCTTGTTAGGGTTCAAGGGTTTTACTTTTTAGTGTTTAGGGTTTAGAGTTTGGGGTTTTGGGGTTTAAATGTTAGGGTTTTAGGGTTTTACTTATCAGGGTTTAGGGTTTTTGAATTTAGGGTTTAGGATTTCAAGGGTTTAGTGTTTAGCGATTTAGGGTTTAAGGTTTAGAATTTCAAGGGTTTAGGGTTTTGGGGTTCCAATGTTAGGGTTTTAGGTTTTCTATGTTAGTGTTCCAGGGTTTTACTGTTTTGTGTATAGGGTTTGGAGTTTGGGGTTTTGGGGTTTAAATGTTGTGGTCTTTGGGTTTTACTGATCAGGGTTTAGGGTTTTATAATTTAGGGGTTAGGATTTCAAGGGTTTAGTGTTTAGGGATTTAGGGTTTAAGGTTTAGAATTTAAAGGGTTTAGGATTTTGGGGTTCCAATGTTAGGGTTTTAGGTTTTCCATGTTAGGGTTCTAGGGATTACTTTTTAGTGTCTAGGGTTTAGAGTTTCGGGTTTTGGGGTTTAAATGTTAGGGTTTTAGGGACCGGAGTTTAGGGTTTTAGAATTTAGGGTTTAGGATTTCAAGCGTTTAGTGTTTAGGGATTTAGGGTTTAAGGCTTAGAATGTCAAGGGTTTAGGGTGTTGGGGTTCCAGTGTTTGAGTTTTAGGTTTTCTATGTTAGGGTTCTAGGGTTTTACTGTTTAGTATTTAGGGTTTAGAGTTTAGGGTTTTGGGGTTTAAATGTTAGGGTTTTAGGGTTTTACTTATCAGGGTTTAGGGTTTTAGAATTTAGGGTTTAGGATTTCAAGGGTTTAGTGTTTAGGGGTTTAGGGTTTAAGGTTTAGAATTTCAAGGATATAGGGTTTAGGGTTTTGATTTCAAGGATTTAGGGTTTTGGGTGTAGAATGTTAGGGTTTCAGGTTTTCTACGTTAGGGTTTAGGGTTTTCTTTGTTCGCATTTGCAAGTTTTACTGTTTAAGTTTTGTGGTTTTAGGGTTTAGCATTTCAGGGGTTCAGGGTTTAAATTTCAACGGTTTAGTGTTTAAGATTTGTGTTTTGGTGTTTCAATGTTAGGGTTTTAGGGTTTTACCGATTAGGGTTTAGTGTTTTACTGTCTAGGTTTTAGGGTTTCAGATTTCAAGGGTTTAGGGTTTTGGGGTTCCAATATTAGGGTTTTAGGTTTTCCATGTTAGGGTTGTAGGGTTTTACGGTTTAGTGTTTAGGGTTTAGAGTTTGGGGTTTTAGGGTTTAAATGTTAGGGTTTTACTTATCAGGGTTTAGGGTTTAGGATTTCAAGGGTTTAGTGTTTAGGGATTTAGGGTTTAAGGTTTAGAATTTCAAGGGTTTAGAGTTTTGGGGATCCATTGTAAGGGTTTTAGGTTTTCAAAGTTAGGGTTTTAGAGTTTTCCTGTATAGTGTTTAGGGTTTAGAGTTTGGGGTTTTGGGGTTTAAATGTTAGGGTTTTAGGGTTTTAGAATTTAGGGTTTAGGATTTCAAGGGTTTAGTGTTACGGGATTTAGGGTATAAGGTTTAGAATTTCAAGGGTTTTGTGGTTTCATTTTTAGGGATTTTAGGTTTTCCATGCTAGGGTTTTAGGGTTTTACTGTGTAGGTTTTAGGGTTTAGGGTTTCAGATTTCAAGGGTTTGGGGTTTTGGGGTTCCAATGTTAGGGTTTTTGGGTTTTACTGTTTAGGGTTTAGGGTTTTGAGGTTTCAATGTTAGGGTTTTAGGGTTTTACTTGTTAGGGTTTGGGGTTTTAGCATTTATATGTAAGGGTTCTAGGGTTTTACTGTTTTGTGTATAGGGCTTATAGTTTGGGGTTTTGGGGTTTAAATGTTAGGGTTTTAGGGCTTTACTGATCAGGGTTTAGTGTTTTAGCATTTTGGGTTTAGGATTTCAAGTGTTTAGGGTTTTTGGGTTTCAATATTAGGGTCTTAGGCTTTTACTGATTAGGGTTTAGGGTTTTAGGATTTAGTGTTTAGGATTTCAGGGGTTTAGGGTTTTAGGGTCAAAGGTTTAGGGTTTTGGGGTTTGTGGTTTTATTGTTCGGGTTTTAGGTTTTGCATGCTAGGATTTTAGGGTTTTACTGTCTAGGTTTTAGGGTTTAGGGTTTCAGATTTCAAGGGTTTAGACTTTTGGGGTTCCAATGTTAGGTTTTTAGGTTTTCCGTGTTAGGGTTCCAGGGTTTTACTGTTTACTGTTTAGGGTTTAGAGTTTGGGGTTTTGGAGTTTAAATGTTAGGGTTTTAGGGTTTATTTATCAGGGTTTAGGGTTTTAGAATTTAGGGTTTAGTGTTTAGGGATTTAGGGTATAAGGTTTAGAATTTCAAGGGTTTAGGGTTTTGGGTTTTGTGGTTTCATTTTTAGGGTTTTAGGTTTTCCATGCTAGGGTTTTAGGGTTTTACTGTCTAGGTTTTAGGGTTTAGGGTTTCAGATTTCAAGGGTTTAGGGTTTTGGGGTTCCAATGTTAGGGTTTTTAGGTTTTACTGTTTAGGGTTTAGGGTTTTGAGGTTTCAATGTCAGGGTTTTAGGGTTTTACTTGTTAGGGTTTGGGGTTCCAATGTTAGGGTTTTAGGTTATCCATGTTAGGGTTCAAGGGTTTTACTGTTTAGGGTTTAGGGTTTAGAATATATGGTTTTGGGGTTTCAATGTTAGGGTTTTAGGGGTTTACTTGTTAGGGTTTGGGGTTTTAGGGTTTTGGGGTTCAATGTTAGGGTTTTAAGTTTTCCATGTTAGGGTTCTAGGGTTTTACTGTTTAGTGTTTAGGGTTTAGAGTTTGGGGTTTTGGGGTTTAAATGTTAGGGTTTTACTTATCAGGGTTTAGGGTTTTCGAATTTAGGGTTTAGGATTTCAAGGGTTTAGTGTTTAGGGGTTTAGGGTTTAAGGTTTAGAATTTCAAGGATATAGGGTTTAGGGTTTTGATTTCAAGGATTTAGGGTTTTGGGTGTAGAATGTTAGGGTTTCAGGTTTTCTACGTTAGGGTTTAGGGGTTTCCACGTTTGGGTTTTGGGTTTTCTTTGTTCGGATTTTCAAGTTTTACTGTTTAAGTTTTGTGGTTTTAGGGTTTAGCATTTCAGGGGTTTAGGGTTTAAATTTCAACGGTTTAGTGTTTAAGATTTGTGTTTTGGTGTTCCAATGTTAGGGGTTTTAGGGTTTTTACTTGATTAGGGTTTAGTGTTTTTACTTGTCTAGGTTTTAGGGTTTCTGATTTCAAGGGTTTAAGGTTTTGGGGTTCCAATGTTAGGGTTTTAGGTTTTCCATGTTAGGGTTGTAGGGTTTTACTGTTTAGTGTTTAGGGTTTAGAGTTTGGGGTTTTAGGGTTTAAATGTTAGGGTTTTACTTATCAGGGTTTAGGGTTTTCGAATCTAGGGTTTAGGATTTCAAGGGTTTAGTGTTTAGGGATATAGGGTTTAAGGTTTAGAATTTCAAGGGTTTAGAGTTTTGGGGTTCCATTGTAAGGGTTTTAGGTTTTCAAAGTTAGGGTTCTAGAGTTTTCCTGTTTAGTGTTTAGGGTTTAGAGTTTGGGGTTTTGGGGTTTAAATGTTAGGGTTTTAGGGTTTTAGAATTTAGGGTTTAGGATTTCAAGTGTTTAGTGTTTCGGGATTTAGGGTATAAGGTTTAGAATTTCAGGGGTTTAGGGTTTTGGGTTTTGTGGTTTCATTTTTAGGGTTTTAGGTTTTCCATGCTAGGATTTTAGGGTTTTATTGTCTAGGTTTTAGGGTTTAGGGTTTTAGATTTCAAGGGCTTAGGGTTTTGGGGTTCCAATGTTAGGGTTTTTGGGTTTTACTGTTTAGGGTTTAGGGTTTTGAGGTTTCAATGTTAGGGTTTTAGGGTTTTACTTGTTAGGGTTTGGGGTTTTAGGGTTTTGGGGTTCCAATGTTAGGGTTTTAGGTTTTATATGTAAGGGTTCTAGGGTTTTACTGTTTTGAGTATAGGGCTTAGAGTTTGGGGTTTTGGGGTTTAAATGTTAGGGTTTTAGGGCTTTACTTATCAGGGTTTAGTGTTTTAGCATTTTGGGTTTAGGATTTCAAGTGTTTAGGGTTTTTGGGTTTCAATATTTGGGTCTTAGGCTTTTACTGATTAGGGTTTAGGGTTTTAGGATTTAGTGTCTAGGATTTCAAGGGTTTAGGGTTTTAGGGTTAAAGGTGGGTTTAAGGGTTTGGGGTTTATCGGGTTTTAGGTTTTGCATGCTAGGGTTTCAGGGTTTTACTGTCTAGGTTTTAGGGTTTAGGGTTTCAGATTTCAAGTGTTTAGACTTTCGGGGTTCCAATGTTAGGGTTTTAGGTTTTCCGTGTTAGGGTTCTAGGGTATTACTGTTTAGTGTTTAGGGTTTAGAGTTTGGGGTTTTGGAGTTTAAATGTTAGGGTTTTAGGGTTTATTTATCAGGGTTTAGGGTTTAAGAATTTATGGTTTAGGATTTCAAGGGTTTAGTGTTTAGGGATTTAGGGTATAATGTTTAGAATTTCAAGGGTTTAGGGTTAGGGTTTTAGGTTTTCCATGCCAGGGTTTTAGGGTTTTACTGTCTAGGTTTTAGGGTTTAGGGTTTCAGATTTCAAGGGTTTAGGGTTTTGGGGTTCCAATGTTAGGGTTTTTGGGTTTTACTGTTTATGGTTTAGGGTTTTGAGGTTTCAATGTCAAGGTTTTAGGGTTTTACTTGTTAGGGTTTGGGGTTCCAATGTTAGGGTTTTAGGTTATCCATGTTAGGGTTCAAGGGTTTTACTGTTTAGGGTTTAGGGTTTAGAATTTATGGTTTTGGGATTTCAATGTTAGGGTTTTAGTGTTTTACTTGTTAGGGTTTGGGGTTTTAGGGTTTTGGGGTTCAATGTTAGGGTTTTAAGTTTTCCATGTTAGGGTTCTAGGGTTTTGCTGTTTAGTGTTTAGGGTTTAGAGTTTGGGGATTTGGGGTTTAAATGTTAGGGTTTTACTTATCAGGGTTTAGGGTGTTCGAATTTAGGGTTTAGGATTTCAAGGGTTTAGTGTTTAGGGATTTAGGGTTTAAGGTTTAGAATTTCAAGGGTTTTGAGTTTTGGGGTTCCATTGTTAGGCTTTTAGGTTTTCAAAGTTACGGTTCTAGGGTTTTACTGTTTAATATTTAGGGTTTTGGGGTTTAATTGTTAGGGTTTTAGGGTTTTACTTATCAGGGTTTAGGGTTTTCCAATTTAGGGTTTAGGATTTCAAGGGTTTAGTGTTTAGGGATTTAGGGTTTAAGGTTAGAATTTTTAGGATTTTTGGTTTTCGGGTTCCAATGTTACGGTTATAGGTTTTCTATGTTAGGGTTCTAGGGTTTTACTGTTTTGTGTATAGGGTTTAGAGTTTGGGGTTTTCGGGTTTAAATGTTAGGGTTTTAGGGTTTTACTGATAAGGGTTTAGGGTTTTAGAATTTAGGGTTGAGGATTTCAAGGGTTTAGTGTTTAGGGATTTAGGGTTTAAGGTTTACAATTTAAAGGGTTTAGGGTTTTGGGGTTCCAATGTTAGGGTTTTAGGTTTTCCATGTTAGGGTTCTAGAGATTTAGCTTTTTGTGTTTAGGGTTTAGAGTTTGGGGTTTTGGGGTTTAAATGTTAGGGTTTTAGGGTTTTAGTGATCAGAGTTTAGGGTTTTAGAATTTAGGGTTTAGGATTTCAAGGGTTTAGTGTTTAGGGATTTAGGGTTTAAGTTTTAGAATTTCAAGGGGTTAGGGTTTTGGGGTTGCAATGTTAGGGTTTTAGGTTTTCTATGTTAGGGTCCTGGGGTTTTACTGTTTAGTGTATAGGGTTTAGAGTTTGGGGTTTTGGGGTTTAAATGTTAGGGTTTTAGGGTTTCACTGATCAGGGTTTAGGGTTTTAGAATTTAGGGTTTAGTATTTCAAGGGTTTAGTGTTTAGGGATTTAGGGTTTAACGTTTAGAATTTCAAGGATTTAGGGTTTAATGTTTAGAATTTCAAGGATTTAGGGTTTAGGGTTTCGATTTCAAGAATTTAGGGTTTCGGTTTACAATGTTAGGGTCTCAAGTTTTCTATGTTAGGGTTTTGTGTTTAGGGTTTAGGGTTTAGGGGTTTCCATGTTTGGGTTTTGGGTTTTTTATGTTCGGATTTGCAAATTTTAATGTTTAAGTTTTTTGGTTTTAGGGCTTAGCATTTCAGGGGTTTAGGGTTTTAGTGTTTAGGGTTTAAATTTCAACGGTTTAGGGTTTAGGATTTGTGTTTTGGTGTTTCAATGTTAGGGTTTTAGGGTTTTACAGATTGGGGTTTAGGGTTTTAGGATTTTGGGTTTAGGATTTCAAGGGTTTAGGGTTTTTGGGTTTCAATATTAGGGTCTTAGGGTTTTACTGATTAGGGTTTAGGGTTTTAGGATTTAGTGTTTAGGATTTCAAGGGTTTAGGGTTTTAGGGTTAAAGGTTTAGGGTTTTGGGGTTTCATTGTTAGGGTTTTAGGTTTTCCATGCTAGGGTTTTAGGTTTTTACTGTCTAGGTTTTAGGGTTTAGGGTTTCAGATTTCAAGGGTTTAGACTTTTGGGGTTCTAATGTTAGAGTTTTAGGTTTTCCGTGTTAGTGTTCTAGGGTTTTGCTGTTTAGTGTTTAGGGTTTAGAGTTTGGGGTTTTGGGGTTTAAATGTTAGGGTTTTAGGGTTTTACTGATCAGGGTTTAGGGTTTTCGAATTTAGGGTTTAGGATTTCAAGGGTTTAGTGTTTAGGGATTTAGGGTTTAAGGTTTAGAATGTCAAGGGTTTTCGGTTTTGGGTTTTGTGGTTCCAATGTTAGGGTTGTTAGTTTTACTGTTTACGGTTTAGGGTTTTGGGGTTTCAATGTTAGGGTTTTAGGGTTTTACTTGTTAGGGTTTGGGGTTTCAGGGTTTTGGGGTTCCAATGTTAGGGTTTTAGGTTTTCCATGTTAGGGTTCAAGGGTTTTACTATTTAGTGATTAGGGTTTAGAGTTTGGGGTTTTGGGGTTTAAATGTTAGGGTTTTGGGGTTTTACTTATTAGGGTTTAGGGTTGTCGAATTTAGGGCTTAGGATTTCAAGGGTTTTGTGTTTAGGGATTTAGGGTTTAAGGTTTAGAATTTCAAGGGTTTAGGGTTTACGGTTTCGATTTCAAGAATTTAGGGTTTTGGTTTACAACGTCAGGGTTTCAGGTTTTCTATGTTAGGGTTTTGTGTTTAGGGTTTAGGGTTTAGGGGTTTCCATGTTTGGGTTTTGGGTTTTCTATGTTCGGATTTGCAAATTTTAATGTTTAAGTTTTGTGGTTTTAGGGCTTAGCATTTCAGGGGTTTAGGGTTTTAGTGTTTAGGGTTTAAATTTCAACGGTTTAGGGTTTAGGATTTGTGTTTTGGTGCTCCAATGTTAGGGTTTTAGGGTTTTACAAATTAGGGTTTAGGGTTTTAGGATTTTGGGTTTAGGATTTCAAGGGTTTAGGGTTTTTGGGTTTCAATATTACGGTCTCAGGGTTTTACTGATAAGGGTTTAGGGTTTTAGGATTTAGTGTTTAGGATTTCAAGGGTTTCGGGTTTTAGGGTTAAAGGTTTAGGGTTTTGGGTTTGGGGTCTCATTGTTAGGGTTTTAGGTTTTCCATGCTAGGGTTTTAGGGTTTTACTGTCTAGGTTTTAGGGTTTAGGGTTTCAGATTTCAAGGGTTTAGACTTTTGGGGTTCTAATGTTAGAGTTTTAGGTTTTCCGTGTTAGGGTTCTAGGGTTTTAGAGTTTAGTGTTTAGGGTTTAGAGTTTGGGGATTCGGGGTTTAAATGTTAGGGTTTTAGGGTTTTACTGATCAGGGTTTAGGGTTTTCGAATTTACGGTTTAGGATTTCAAGGGTTTAGTGTTTAGGGATTTAGGGTTTAAGGTTTAGAATTTCAAGGGTTTAGGGTTCTGGGTTTTGTGGTTCCAATGTTTGGGTTGTTGGGTTTTACTATTTAGGGTTTAGGGTTTTGGAGTTTCAATGTTAGGGTTTTAGAGTTTTACTTGTTAGGGTTTGGGGTTTTAGGGTTTTGGGGTTCCAATGTTAGGGTTTTAGGTTTTCCGTGTTAGGGTTCAAGGGTTTTACTATTTAGTGATTAGGGTTTAGAGTTTGGGGTTTTGGGGTTTAAATGTTAGGGTTTTAGGGTTTTACTTATTAGGGTTTAGGGTTTTCGAATTTAGGGTTTAGGATTTCAAGGGTTTAGTGTTTAGGGATTTAGGGTTTAAGGTTTAGAATTTCAAGGGTTTAGGGTTTAGGGTTTTGGGTTTTGTGGCTTCATTGTTAGGATTTTAAGTTTTCCATGCTAGGGTTTTAGGATTTTACTGCTTAGGTTTTAGGGTTTAGGGTTTGGGATTTGAAGGGTCTAGGGATTTGGGTTTCCAATGTCAGGGTTTTAGGTTTTCCATGTTATGGTTCTATGGTTCTACTGTTTAATTTTTTACGGTTTTACTGATTAGGGTTAGGGTTTTAGGATTTAGGGTTTAGGATTGCAAGGGTTCAGGGTTTAGGTTTCTAGGGTTTACCGTTTAGAATTTAAAGGGTTTAGCGTTTTGGGTTTTGGGATTTCATTGATAGGGTTTTAGGTTTCCCATGCTGGGTTTTAAGGTTTTACAGTTTAGGTTTTAGGGTTTAGGGATTCGGATTTCAAGAGTTTAGGGTTTTGGGGTTCCAATATTAGGGTTTTAGGTTTTCCATGTTAGGGTTCTAGGATTTTACTCTATTAGGTTTAGGGTTTTGGGGTTTCTATGTTAGGGTTTTAGGGTTTTACTTGTTAGGGTTTTAGGATTTAGGATTTCAAGGGTTTAGTGCTTAGGGATTTAGGGTTTAAGGTTTAGAATTTAAATGGTTTAAGGTTTTGGGGTTCCAATGTTAGGGTTTTAGGTTTTCCATGTTAGGGTTCTAGGGATATACTTTTTAGTGTTTAGGGTTTAGAGTTTCGGGTTTGAGGTTTAAATGTTTGAGTTTTAGGGTTTATTTATCAGGGTTTAGGGTTTTAGAATTCAGGGTTTAGTGTTTAGGGATTTAGGGTTTAAGGTTTAGAATTTCAAGGGTTTAGGTTTTTGGGTATTGTGGTTTTATTTTTAGGGTGTTAGGTTTTCCATGCTAGGGTTTTAGGGTTTTACTGTCTAGGTTTTAGGGTTTAGGGTTTCAGATTTCAAGGGTTTAGGGTTTTGGGGTTCCAATGTTAGGGTTTTTGGGTTTCACTATTTAGGGTTTAGGGTTTAGGGTTTGGGGTTTTGGGGTTTAAATGTTAGGGTTTTAGGGTTTTACTGATCAGGGTTTAGGGTTTTAGAATTTAGGGTTTAGCATTTCAAGGGTTTAATGTTTAGGGATTTAGGGTTTAAGGTTTAGAATTTCAAGGATTTAGGGTTTTGGGGTTCCAATGTTAGGGTTTTAGGTTTTCCATGTTAGGGTTCTAGGGATTTACTTTTTGTGTTTAGGGTTTAGAGTTTGGGGTTTCGGGGTTTAAATGTTAGGGTTTTAGGGTTTTAGTGATCAGAGTTTAGGGTTTTAGAATTTAGGGTTTAGGATTTCGAGGGTTTAGTGTTTAGGGATTTAGGGTTTAAGGTTTAGAATTTCAAGGATTTAGGGTTTAGGGTATCGATTTCAAGAATTTAGGGTTTTGGTTTACAATGTTAGGGTTTCAGGTTTTCTATGTTAGGGTTTTCTGTTTAGGGTTTAGGGTTTAGGGGTTTCCATGTTTGGGTTTTGGGTTTTCTCTATCCAGATTTGCAAATTTTAACGTTTAAGTTTCGTGGTTTTAGGGCTTAGCATTTCAGGGGTTTAGGGTTTTAGTGTTTAGGGTTTAAATTTCAACGGTTTAGGGTTTAGGATTTGTGTTTTGGTGCTTCAATGTTAGGGTTTTAGGGTTTTACAGATTAGGGTTTAGGGTTTTAGGATTTTGGGTTTAGGATTTCAAGGGTTTAGGGTTTTTGGGTTTCAATATTAGGGTCTTAGGGTTTTACTGATTAGGGTTTAGGGTTTTAGGATTTAGTGTTTAGGATTTCAAGGGTTTAGGGTTTTAGGGTTAAAGGTTTCGGGTTTTGGCTTTGGGGTCTCATTGTTAGGGTTTTAGGTTTTCCATGCTAGGGTTTTAGGGTTAAAGGTTTAGGGTTTCGGGTTTGGGGTCTCATTTTTAGGGTTTTAGGGTTTAGGGTGTCAGATTTCAAGGGTTTAGACTTTTGGGGTTCTAATGTTAGAGTTTTAGGTTTTCCGTGTTAGGGTTCTAGGGTTTTACAGTTTAGTGTTTAGGGTTTAGAGTTTGGGGTTTCGGGGTTTAAATGTTAGGGTTTTAGGGTTTTACTGATCAGCGTTTAGGGTTTTCGAATTTAGGGTTTAGGATTTCAAGGGTTTAGTGTTTAGGGATTTAGGGTTTAAGGTTTAGAATTTCAAGGGTTTAGGGTTTAGGGTTTTGGGTTTTGTGGTTCCAATGTTTGGGTTGTTCGATTTTACTGTTTAGGGTTTAGGGTTTTGGGGTTTCAATGTTATGGTTTTAGAGTTTTACTTGTTAGGGCTTGGGGTTTTAGGGTTTTGGGGTTCCAATGTTAGGGTTTTAGGTTTTCCATGTTAAGGTTCAAGGGTTTTACTATTTAGTGATTAGGGTTTAGAGTTTGGGGTTTAAATGTTAGGGTTTTAGGGTTTTACTTATTAGGGTTTAGGGTTTTCGAATTTAGGGCTTAGGATTTCAAGGGTTTGGTGTTTAGGGATTTAGGGTTTAAGGTTTAGAATTTCAAGGGTTTAGGGTTTTGGGTTTTGTGGCTTCATTTGTTAGGATTTTAAGTTTTCCATGCTAGGGTTTTAGGATTTTACTGCTTAGGTTTTAGGGTTTAGGGTTTGGGATTTGAAGGGTCTAGGGATTTGGGGTTCCAATGTCAGGGTTTTAGGTTTTCCATGTTATGGTTCTAAGGTTTTACTGTTTAATTTTTTACGGTTTTACTGATTAGGGTTAGGGTTTTAGGATTTAGGGTTTAGGATTGCAAGGGTTCAGGGCTTAGGTTTCTAGGGTTTACCGTTTAGAATTTAAAGGGTTCAGCGTTTTGGGTTTTGGGATTTCATTGATAGGGTTTTAGGTTTCCCATGCTGGGTTTTAAGGTTTTACAGTTTAGGTTTTAGGGTTTAGGGATTCGGATTTCAAGAGTTTTGGGTTTTGGGGTTCCAATATTAGGGTTTTAGGTTTTCCATGTTAGGGTTCTAGGATTTTACTCTATTGGGTTTAGGGTTTTGGGGTTTCAATGTTAGGGTTTAGGGTTTTGGGGTTCCAATGTTAGGGTTTTAGGTTTTCCATGTTAGGGTTCTAGGGATTTACTTTTTGTGTTTAGGGTTTAGAGTTTTGGGGTTTTGGGGTTTAAATGTTAGGGTTTTAGGGTTTTAGTGATCAGAGTTTGGGGTTTTAGAATTTAGGGTTTAGGATTTCAAGGGTTTAGTGTTTAGGGATTTAGGGTTTAAGGTTTAGAATTTCAAGGATTTAGGGTATAGGGTTTCGATTTCAAGAATTTAGGGTTTTGGTTTACAATGTTAGGGTTTCAGGTTTTCTATGTTAGGGTTTTCTGTTTAGGGTTTAGGGTTTAGGGGTTTCCATGTTTGGGTTTTGGGTTTTCTATGTTCGGATTTGCAAATTTCAATGTTTAAGTTTCGTGGTTTTAGGGCTTAGGTTTTTAATGTTTAGGGTTTAAATTTCAACGGTTTAGGGTTTAGGATTTGTGTTTTGGTGTTTCAATGTTAGGGTTTTAGGGTTTTACTGATTAGGGTTTAGGGTTTTAGGATTTTGGGTTTAGGATTTCAAGGGTTTAGGGTTTTTAGGTTTCAATATTAGGGTCTTAGGGTTTTAATGATTAGGGTTTAGGGTTTTAGGATTTAGTGTTTAGGATTTCAAGGGTTTAGGGTTTTAGGGTTAAAGGTTTAGGGTTTTGGGGTTTGGGGTTTCATTGTTAGGGTTTTAGGTTTTCCATGCTAGGGTTTTAGGGTTTAACTGTCTAGGTTTTAGGGTTTAGGGTTTCAGATTTCAAGGGTTTAGACTTTTGGGGTTCTAATGTTAGAGTTTTAGGTCTTCCGTGTTAGGGTTCTAGGGTTTTACTATTTAGTGTTTAGGGTTTAGACGTTGGGGTTTTGGGGTTTAAATGTTAGGGTTTTAGGGTTTTACTGATCAGGGTTTAGGGTTTTCGATTTTAGTGTTTAGTATTTAAAGGGTTTAGTGTTTAGGGATTTAGGGTTTAAGGTTTAGAATTTCAAGGGTTTAGGGTTTTGGGTTTTGTGGTTCCAATGTTAGGGTTGTTGGGTTTTACTGTTTAGGGTTTTGGGGTTTCAATGTTAGGGTTTTAGAGTTTTACTTGTTAGGGTTTGGGGTTTTAGGGTTTTGGGGTTCTAATGTTAGGGTTTTAGGTTTTCCATGTTAAGGTTCAAGGGTTTTACTATTTAGTGTTTAGGGTTTAGAGTTTGGGGTTTTGGGGTTTAAATGTTAGGGTTTTAGGGTTTTACTCATCAGGGTTTAGGGTTTTAGAATTTAGGGTTTAGAATTTCA
Source organism: Catharanthus roseus (assembly GCA_028651295.1). NCBI lineage: Eukaryota > Viridiplantae > Streptophyta > Magnoliopsida > Gentianales > Apocynaceae > Catharanthus > Catharanthus roseus. Next base: position 172,304 of record JAPQWS010000143.1, read on the forward strand.
AAGGTTTACTGTTTAGGGATTTAGGGTTTAAGGTTTAGAATTTCAAGGGTTTAGGGTTTTGGGTTTTTTGGCTTCATTGTTAGGATTTTAAGTTTTCCATGCTAGGGTTTTAGGGATTTACTGCTTAGGTTTTAGGGTTTAGGGTTTCGTATTTGAGGGGTCTAGGGATTTGGGGTTCCAATGTCAGGGTTTTAGGTTTTCCATGTTATGGTTCTAAGATTTTACTGTTTAAGGTTTTACGGTTTTACTGATTAGGGTTAGGGTTTTAGGATTTAGGGTTTAGGATTGCAAGGGTTCAGGGTTTAGGGTTTTGGGGTTCCAATATTAGGGTTTTAATTTTTCCATGTTAGGGTTCTAGGATTTTACTCTATTGGGTTTAGGGTTTTGGGGTTTCTACGTTAGGGTTTTAGGGTTTTACTTGTTAGGGTTAGGGTTTTAGGATTTAGGATTTCAAGGGTTTAGTGTTTAAGGATTTAGGGTTTAAGGTTTAGAATTTAAAGGTTTTAAGGTTTTGGGGTTCCAATGTTAGGGTTTTAGGTTTTCCATGTTAGGGTTCTAGGGATTTACTTTTTAGTGTTTAGGGTTTAGAGTTTCGGGTTTGGGGTTTAAATGTCAGAGATTTAGGGTTTATTTATCAGGGTTTAGGGTTTTAGAATTTAGGGTTTAGGATTTCAAGGGTTTAGGGATTTAGGGTTTAAGGTTTAGAATTTCAAGGGTTTAGGGTTTTGGGTTTTGTGGTTTCATTTTCAGGGTGTTAGGTTTTCCATCCTAGGGTTTTAGGGTTTTACTTCGTAGGTTTTAGGGTTTAGGGTTTCAGATTTCAAGGGTTTAGGGTTTTGGGGTTCCAATGTTAGGGTTTTTGGGGTTACTGTTTAGGGTTTTGGGTTTTGAGGTTTCATTGTTAGGGTTTTAGGGTTTTACTCGTTAGGGTTTGGGGTTTTATGGTTTTGGGTTTCCAATGTTAGGGTTTTAGGTTATCCATGTTAGGCTTCAAATGTTTTACTGTTTAGTGTTTAGGGTTTAGAGTTTGGTTTTTTGGGGTTTAAATGTTAGGGTGTTTGGGTTTTACTGTTTAGGGTTTAGGGTTTTCGGTTTCAATGTTAGGGTTTTAGGGTATTACTTGTTAGGGTTTGGGGTTTTAGGGTTTTTGGGTTCCAATATTTGGGTTTTAGGTTTTCAATGTTAGGGTTCAAGGGTTTTACAGTTTAGTGTTCAGGGATTAGAGTTTGGTTTTTTGGGGTTTAAAAGTTAGGGTTTTAGGGTTTTACTTATTAGGGTTTAGGGTTTTCGAATTTAGGGTTTCGGATTTCAAGGGTTTGGTGTTTAGGGATTTAGGGTTTAAGGTTTAGAATTTCAAGGGTTTAGGGTTTTGGGGTTCCAATGTTAGGGTTTTAGGTTTTCTATGTTAGTGTTTTAGGGTTTTACAGTTTTGTGTATAGGGTTTAGAGTTTGGGGTTTTGGGGTTTAAATGTTAGGGTCTTAGGGTTTTACTGATCAGGGTTTAGGGTTTTATAATTTAGGGGTTAGGATTTCAAGGGTTTAGTGTTTAGGGATTTAGGGTTTAAGGTTTAGAATTTAAAGGGTTTAGGGTTTTTGGGTTCCAATGTTAGGGTTTTAGGTTTTCCGTGTTAGGGTTCTAGGGTTTTACTATTTAGTATTTAGGGTTTAGAGTTTGGGGTTTTGGAGTTTTAATGTTAGGGTTTTACGGTTTATTTATCAGGGTTTAGGGTTTTAGAATTTAGGGTTTAGGATTTCAAGGGTTTAGTGTTTAGGGATTCAGGGTTTAAGGTTTAGAATTTCGAAGGTTTAGGGTTTTGGGTTTTGTGGTTTCATTTTTAGGGTATTAGGTTTTCCATGCTAGGGTTTTAGGGTTTTACTGTCTAGGTTTTAGGGTTTAGGGTTTCAGATTTCAAGGGTTTAGTGTTTTGGGGTTCCAATGTTAGGGTTTTTGGGTTTTACTATTTGGGGTTTAGGGTTTTGAGGTTTCAATGTTAGGGTTTTACTTGTTAGGGTTTGGGGTTTTAGGGTTTTGGGGTTCCAATGTTAGGGTTTTAGGTTTTCTATGTTAGGGTTCTAGGGTTTTACTGTTTTGTGTATAGGGTTTAGAGTTTGGGTTTTTGGGGTTTAAATGTTAGGGTTTCACTTGTTAGGGTTTGGGGTTTTTAGGGTTTTTGGGTTCCAATGTTAGGGTTTTAGGTTTTCAATGTTAGGGTTCAAGGGTTTTACTGTTTAGTGTTTAGGGTTTAGAGTTTGGTTTTTTGGGGTTTAAATGTTAGGGTTTTAGGGTTTTACTTATCAGGGTTTAGGTTTTCGAATTCAGGGTTTAGGATTTCAAGGGTTTGGTGTTTAGGGATTTAGGGTTTAAGGTTTAGAATTTCAAGGGTTTAGGGTTTTGGGGTTCCAAAAATAGGGTTTTAGGTTTTCTATGTTAGTGTTCTAGGGTTTCACTGTTTTGTGTATAGGGTTTAGAGTTTGGGGTTTTGGGGTTTAAATGTTAGGGTCTTAGGGTTTTTCTGATCAAGGTTTAGGTTTAATAATTTAGGGGTTAGGATTTCAAGGGTTTAGTGTTTAGGGATTTAGGGTTTAAGGTTTAGAATTTGAAGGGTTTAGGGTTTTGGGGTTCCAATGTTAGGGTTTTAGGTTTTCCATGTTAGGGTTCTAGGGATTTACTTTTTAGTGTTTAGGGCTTAATGTTTCGGGTTTTGGGGTTTAAATGTTTGGGTTTTAGGGTTTTACTGATCAGGGTTTAGGGTTTTAGAATTTAGGGTTTAGGATTTCAAGGGTTTAGTGTTTAGGGATTTAGGGTTTAAGCTTTAGAATGTCAAGGGTTTAGGGTTTTGGGGTTCCAATGCTTGGGTTTTAGGTTTTCCATGTTAGGGTTCTAGGGTTTTACTGTTTAGTATTTAGGGTTGAGAGTTTGGGGTTTAAATGTTAGGGTTTTAGGGTTTTACCTATCAGGGTTTAGGGTTTTAGAATTTAGGGTTTAGGATTTCAAGGGTTTAGTGTTTAGGGTTTTGATTTCAAGGATTTAGGGTTTTGGGTGTAGAATGTTAGGGTTTCAGGTTTTCTACGTTAGGGTTTAGGGTTTAGGGGTTTCCATGTTTGGGTTTTGGGTTTTCTATGTTCGGATTTGCAAGTTTTACTGTTTAAGTTTTCTGGTTTTAGGGTTTAGCATTTCAGGGGTTTAGGGTTTAAATTTCAACGGTTTAGTGTTTAAGATTTGTGTTTTTGTGTTTCAATGTTAGGGTTTTAGGGTTTTACTGATTAGGGTTTGGGGTTTTACTGTCTAGGTTTTAGGGTTTAGGGTTTCAGATTTCAAGGGTTTAGCGTTTTGGGGTTCTGATGTTAGGGTTTTAGGTTTTCATGTTAGGGTTGTAGGGTTTTACTGTTTATGGTTTTGGGTTAAGAATTTATGGTTTAGGGGTTTCAATGTTCGGGTTTTAGTGTTTTACTTGTAAGGGTTTGGGGTTTTAGGGTTTCGGGGTTCCAATGTCAGGGTTTTAAGTTTTCCATGCTAGAGTTCTAGGGTTTTACTGTTTAGTGTTTAGGGTTTAGAGTTTGAGCTTTTGGGGTTTAAATGTTAGGGTTCTAGGGATTTACTTTTTAGTGTTTAGGGCTTAATGTTTCGGGTTTTGGGGTTTAAATGTTTGGGTTTTAGGGTTTTACTGATCAGGGTTTAGGGTTTTAGAATTTAGGGTTTAGGATTTCAAGGGTTTAGTGTTTATGGATTTAGGGTTTAAGGTTTAGAATATCAAGGGTTTAGAGTTTTGGGGTTCCATTGTTAGGGATTTAGGTGTTCAAAATTAGGGTTCTAGAGTTTTACTGTTTAGTGTTCAGGGTTTAGAGTTTGGGGTTTTGGGGTTTAAATGTTAGGGTTTTAGGGTTTTACTGATCAGGGTTCAGGGTTTTAGAATTTAGGGTTTAGGATTTCAAGGGTTTAGTGGTTAGGGATTTAGGGTTTAAGGTTTTGAATTTAAGGGGTTTAGGGTTTTGGGGTTCCAATGTTAGGGTTTTAGGTTTTCCATGTTAGGGTTCTGGGGATTTACTTTTTCGTGCTGAGGGTTTGGAGTTTAGGGTTTTGGGGTTTAAATGTTAGGGTTTTAGGGTTTTAGTGATAAGAGTTTAGGGTTTTATAATTTAGGGTTTAGGATTTCAAGGGTTTATTGTTTAGGGATTTAGGGTTTAAGGTTTAGAATTTCAAGGGGTTAGGGTTTTGGGGTTCCAATGTTAGGGTTTTAGGTTTTCTATGTTAGGGTCCGGGGGTTTTACTGTTTTGTGCATAGGGTTTAGAGTTTGGGGTTTTGGGGTTTAAATGTTAGGGTTTTACTGATCAGGGTTTAGGGTTTTAGAATGTAGGGTTTAGGATTTCAAGGGTTTCGTGTTTGGGGATTTAGGGTTTAACGTTTAGAATTTCAAGGATTTAGGATTTAGGGTTTCGATTTCAAGAATTTAGGGTTTTGGTTTACAATGTTAGGGTTTCAGGTTTTCCATGTTAGGGTTTTGTGTTTAGGGTTTAGGGTTTTGGGGTTTCCATGTTTGGGTTTTGGGTTTTCCATGTTCGGATTTTCAAATTTTAATGTTTAAGTTTTGCGGTTTTAGGGCTTAGCATTTCAGGGGTTTAGGGTTTTGGTGTTTATGGTTTAAATTTCAACGGTTTAGGGTTTAGGATTTGTGTTTTGGTGTTTCAATGTTAGGGTTTTAGGGTTTTACTGATTAGGGTTTAGGGTTTTAGGATTTTGGGTTTAGGATTTCAAGGGTTTAGGGTTTTTGGGTTTCAATATTAGGGTCTTAGGGTTTTACTGATTAGGGTTTAGGGTTTTAGGATTTAGTGTTTAGGATTTCAAGGGTTTAGGGTTTTAGGGTTAAAGGTTTAGGGTTTTGGGGTTTCATTGTTTGGGTTTTAGGTTTTCCATGCAAGGGTTTTAGGGTTTTACTGTCTAGGTTTTAGGGTTTAGGGTTTCAGATTTCAAGGGTTTAGTCTTTTGGGGTTCTAATGTTAGAGTTTTAGGTTTTCCGTGTTAGGGTTCTAGGGTTTTACTGTTTAGTGTTTAGGGTTTAGAGTTTGGGGTTTTGGGGTTTAGATGTTAGGGTTTTAGGGTTTATTTATCAGGGTTTAGGGTTTTCGAATTTAGGGTTTAGGATTTCAAGGGTTTAGTGTTCAGGGATTTAGGGTTTAAGGTTTAGAATTTTAAGGGTTTAGGGTTTTGTGGTTCCAATGTAAGGGTGGTTGGGTTTTACTGTTTAGGGTTTAGGGTTTTGGGGTTTCAATGTTAGGGTTCTAGGGTTTTACTTGCTAGGGTTTTGGGGTTCCCATGTTTGGGTTTTAGATTTTCCATGTTAGGGTTCAAGGGTTTTACTGTTTAGTGTTTAGGGTTTAGAGTTTGGGGTTTTGGGGTTTAAATGTTAGGGTTTTAGGGTTTTACTTATCAGGGTTTAGGGTTTTCGAATTTAGGGTTAAGGATTTCAAGGGTTTAGTGTTTAGGGATTTAGCGTTTAAGGTTTAAAATGCAAGGGTTTAGGGTTTTGGGTTTTGTGGCGTCATTGTTAGGATTTTAAGTTTTCCATGCTAGGGTTTTAGGGATTTACTGCTTAGGTTTTAGGGTTTAGGGTTTCGGATTTGAAGGGTCTAGGGATTTGGGGTTCCAATGTCAGGGTTTTAGGTTTTCCATGTTGTGGTTATAAGGTTTTACTGTATAAGGTTTTACTGGGTTTTTACTTGATTAGGGTTAGGGTTTTAGTATTTAGGGTTTAGGATTGCAAGGGTTCAGGGTTTAGGGTTTTGGGGTTCCAATATTGGGGTTTTAGGTTTTCCATGTTAGGGGTCTAGGATTTTACTCCATTGGGTTTGGGGTTTTGGGGTTTCTATGTTAGGGTTTTAGGGTTTAGGATTTCAAGGGTTTAGTGTTTAGGGATTTAGGGTTTAAGGTTTAGAATTTAAAGGGTTTAAGGTTTTGGGGTTCCAATGTTAGGGTTTTAGGTTTTCCATGTTAGGGTTCTAGGGATTTACTTTTTATTGTTTAGGGTTTAGGGGTTTCCATGTTTGGGTTTTGGGTTTTCCATGTTCGGATTTTCAAATTTTAATGTTTAAGTTTTGCGGTTTTAGGGCTTAGCATTTCAGGGGTTTAGGGTTTTGGTGTTTATGGTTTAAATTTCAACGGTTTAGGGTTTAGGATTTGTGTTTTGGTGTTTCAATGTTAGGGTTTTAGGGTTTTACTGATTAGGGTTTAGGGTTTTAGGATTTTGGGTTTAGGATTTCAAGGGTTTAGGGTTTTTGGGTTTCAATATTAGGGTCTTAGGGTTTTACTGATTAGGGTTTAGGGTTTTAGGATTTAGTGTTTAGGATTTCAAGGGTTTAGGGTTTTAGGGTTAAAGGTTTAGGGTTTTGGGGATTCATTGTTAGGGTTTTAGGTTTTCCATGCAAGGGTTTTAGGGTTTTACTGTCTAGGTTTTAGGGTTTAGGGTTTCAGATTTCAAGGGTTTAGACTTTTGGGGTTCTAATGTTAGAGTTTTAGGTTTTCCGTGTTAGGGTTCTAGGGTTTTACTGTTTAGTGTTTAGGGTTTAGAGTTTGGGGTTTTGGGGTTTAGATGTTAGGGTTTTAGGGTTTATTTATCAGGGTTTAGGGTTTTCGAATTTAGGGTTTAGGATTTCAAGGGTTTTGTGTTCAGGGATTTAGGGTTTAAGGTTTAGAATTTTAAGGGTTTAGGGTTTTGTGGTTCCAATGTTAGGGTGGTTGGGTTTTACTGTTTAGGGTTTAGGGTTTTGGGGTTTCAATGTTAGGGTTCTAGGGTTTTACTTGCTAGGGTTTTGGGGTTTCTACGTTAGGGTTTTAGGGTTTTACTTGTTAGGGTTTAGGGTTTTAGGATTTAGGATTTCAAGGGTTTAGTGTTTAAGGATTTAGGGTTTAAGGTTTAGAATTTAAAGGTTTTAAGGTTTTGGGGTTCCAATGTTAGGGTTTTAGGTTTTCCATGTTAGGGTTCTAGGGATTTACTTTTTAGTGTTTAGGGTTTAGAGTTTCGGGTTTGGGGTTTAAATGTCAGAGATTTAGGGTTTATTTATCAGGGTTTAGGGTTTTAGAATTTAGGGTTTAGGATTTCAAGGGTTTAGGGATTTAGGGTTTAAGGTTTAGAATTTCAAGGGTTTAGGGTTTTGGGTTTTGTGGTTTCGTTTTCAGGGTGTTAGGTTTTCCATGCTAGGGTTTTAGGGTTTTACTTCGTAGGTTTTAGGGTTTAGGGTTTCAGATTTCAAGGGTTTAGGGTTTTGGGGTTCCAATGTTAGGGTTTTTGGGGTTACTGTTTAGGGTTTTGGGTTTTGAGGTTTCAATGTTAGGGTTTTAGGGTTTTACTTGTTAGGGTTTGGGGTTTTATGGTTTTGGGTTTCCAATGTTAGGGTTTTAGGTTATCCATGTTAGGCTTCAAATGTTTTACTGTTTAGTGTTTAGGGTTTAGAGTTTGGTTTTTTAGGGTTTAAATGTTAGGGTGTTTGGGTTTTACTGTTTAGGGTTTAGGGTTTTAGGTTTCAATGTTAGGGTTTTAGGGTATTACTTGTTAGGGTTTGGGGTTTTAGGGTTTTTGGGTTCCAATGTTTGGGTTTTAGGTTTTCAATGTTAGGGTTCAAGGGTTTTACAGTTTAGTGTTCAGGGTTTAGAGTATGGTTTTTTGGGGTTTAAAAGTTAGGGTTTTAGGGTTTTACTTATTAGGGTTTAGGGTTTTCGAATTTAGGGTTTCGGATTTCAAGGGTTTGGTGCTTAGGGATTTAGGGTTTAAGGTTTAGAATTTCAAGGGTTTAGGGTTTTGGGGTTCCAATGTTAGGGTTTTAGGTTTTCTATGTTAGTGTTTTAGGGTTTTACTGCTTTGTGTATAGGGTTTAGAGTTTGGGGTTTTGGGGTTTAAATGTTAGGGTCTTAGGGTTTTACTGATCAGGGTTTAGGGTTTTATAATTTAGGGGTTAGGATTTCAAGGGTTTAGTGTTCAGGGATTTAGGGTTTAAGGTTTAGAATTTAAAGGGTTTAGGGTTTTTGGGTTCCAATGTTAGGGTTTTAGGTTTTCCGTGTTAGGGTTCTAGGGTTTTACTGTTTAGTATTTAGGGTTTAGAGTTTGGGGTTTTGGAGTTTTAATGTTAGGGTTTTAGGGTTTATTTATCAGGGTTTAGGGTTTTAGAATTTAGGGTTTAGGATTTCAAGGGTTTAGTGTTTAGGGATTCAGGGTTTAAGGTTTAGAATTTCAAGGGTTCAGGGTTTTGGGTTTTGTGGTTTCATTTTTAGGGTATTAGGTTTCCCATGCTAGGGTTTTAGGGTTTTACTGTCTAGGTTTTAGGGTTTAGGGTTTCAGATTTCAAGGGTTTAGTGTTTTGGGGTTCCAATGTTAGGGTTTTTGGGTTTTACTATTTAGGGTTTAGGGTTTTGAGGTTTCAATGTTAGGGTTTAACTTGTTAGGGTTTGGGGTTTTAGGGTTTTGGGGTTCCAATGTTAGGGTTTTAGGTTTTCTATGTTAGGGTTCTAGGGTTTTACTGTTTTGTGTATAGGGTTTAGAGTTTGGGTTTTTGGGGTTTAAATGTTAGGGTTTCACTTGTTAGGGTTTGGGGTTGTTAGGGTTTTTGGGTTCCAATGTTAGGGTTTTAGGTTTTCAATGTTAGGGTTCAAGGGTTTTACTGTTTAGTGTTTAGGGTTTAGTGTTTGGTTTTTTGGGGTTTAAATGTTAGGGTTTTAGGGTTTTACTTATCAGGGTTTAGGTTTTCGAATTTAGGGTTTAGGATTTCAAGGGTTTGGTGTTTAGGGATTTAGGGTTTAAGGTTTAGAATTTCAAGGGTTTAGGGTTTTGGGGTTCCAAAAATAGGGTTTTAGGTTTTCTATGTTAGTGTTCTAGGGTTTCACTGTTTTGTGTATAGGGTTTAGAGTTTGAGGTTTTGGGGTTTAAATGTTAGGGTCTTAGGGTTTTTCTGATCAAGGATTAGGTTTAATAATTTAGGGGTTAGGATTTCAAGGGTTTAGTGTTTAGGGATTTAGGGTTTAAGGTTTAGAATTTGAAGGGTTTAGGGTTTTGGGGTTCCAATGTTAGGGTTTTAGGTTTTCCATGTTAGGGTTCTAGGGATTTACTTTTTAGTGTTTAGGGCTTAATTTTTCGGGTTTTGGGGTTTAAATGTTTGGGTTTTAGGGTTTTATTGATCAGGGTTTAGGGTTTTAGAATTTAGGGTTTAGGATTTCAAGGGTTTAGTGTTTAGGGATTTAGGGTTTAAGCTTTAGAATGTCAAGGGTTTAGGGTTTTGGGGTTCCAATGCTTGGGTTTTAGGTTTTCCATGTTAGGGTTCTAGGGTTTTACTGTTTAGTATTTATGGTTGAGAGTTTGGGGTTTAAATGTTAGGGTTTTAGGGTTTTACTTATCCGGGTTTAGGGTTTTAGAATTTAGGGTTTAGGATTTCAAGGGTTTAGTGTTTAGGGATTCAGGGTTTAAGGTTTAGAATTTCAAGGATATAGGGTTTAGGGTTTTGATTTCCAGGATTTAGGGTTTTGGGTGTAGAATGTTAGGGTTTCAGGTTTTCTACGTTAGGGTTTAGGGTTTAGGGGTTTCCATGTTTGGGTTTTGGGTTTCCTATGTTCGGATTTGCAAGTTTTACTGTTTAAGTTTTGTGGTTTTAGGGTTTAGCATTTCAGGGGTTTAGGGTTTAAATTTCAACGGTTTAGTGTTTAAGATTTGTGTTTTGGTGTTTCAATGTTAGGGTTTTAGGGTTTTACTGATTAGGGTTTGGGGTTTTACTGTCTAGGTTTTAGGGTTTAGGGTTTCAGATTTCAAGGGTTTAGCGTTTTGGGGTTCTGATGTTAGGGTTTTAGGTTTTCATGTTGGGGTTGTAGGGTTTTACTGTTTATGGTTTTGGGTTAAGAATTTATGGTTTAGGGGTTTCAATGTTCGGGTTTTAGTGTTTTACTTGTAAGGGTTTGGGGTTTTAGGGTTTTGGGGTTCCAATGTCAGGGTTTTAAGTTTTCCATGCTAGAGTTCTAGGGTTTTACTGTTTAGTGTTTAGGGTTTAGAGTTTGAGCTTTTGGGGTTTAAATGTTAGGCTTTTACTTGTCAGGGTTTAGGGTTTTCGAATTTAGGGTTTAGGATTTCAAGGGTTTAGTGTTTATGGATTTAGGGTTTAAGGTTTAGAATATCAAGGGTTTAGAGTTTTCGGGTTCCATTGTTAGGGATTTAGGTGTTCAAAATTAGGGTTCTAGAGTTTTACTGTTTAGTGTTCAGGGTTTAGAGTTCGGGGTTTTGGGGTTTAAATGTTAGGGTTTTAGGGTTTTACTGATCAGGGTTTTAGAATTTAGGGTTTAGGATTTCAAGGGTTTAGTGGTTAGGGATTTAGGGTTTAAGGTTTTGAATTTAAAAGGTTTAGGGTTTTGGGGTTCCAATGTTAGGGTTTTAGGTTTTCCATGTTAGGGTTCTGGGGATTTACTTTTTTGTGCTTAGGGTTTGGAGTTTGGGGTTTTGGGGTTTAAATGTTAGGGTTTTAGGGTTTTAGTGATAAGAGTTTAGGGTTTTAGAATTTAGGGTTTAGGATTTCAAGGGTTTAGTGTTTAGGGATTTAGGGTTTAAGGTTTAGAATTTCAAGGGGTTAGGGTTTTGGGGTTCCAATGTTAGGGTTTTAGGTTTTCTATGTTAGGGTCCTGGGGTTTTACTGTTTTGTGCATAGGGTTTAGAGTTTGGGGTTTTGGGGTTTAAATGTTAGGGTTTTAGGGTTTTACTGATCAGGGTTTAGGGTTTTAGAATTTAGGGTTTAGGATTTCAAGGGTTTAGTGTTTAGGGATTTAGGGTTTAAGGTTTAGAATTTCAAGGATTTAGGATTTAGGGTTTCGATTTCAAGAATTTAGGGTTTTGGTTTACAATGTTAGGGTTTCAGGTTTTCCATGTTAGGGTTTAGGGTTTAGGGGTTTCCATGTTTGGGTTTTGGGTTTTCCATGTTCGGATTTTCAAATTTTAATGTTTAAGTTTTGCGGTTTTAGGGCTTAGCATTTCAGGGGTTTAGGGTTTTGGTGTTTATGGTTTAAATTTCAACGGTTTAGGGTTTAGGATTTGTGTTTTGGTGTTTCAATGTTAGGGTTTTAGGGTTTTACTGATTAGGGTTTAGGGTTTTAGGATTTTGGGTTTAGGATTTCAAGGGTTTAGGGTTTTTGGGTTTCAATATTAGGGTCTTAGGGGTTTTTACTTGATTAGGGTTTAGGGTTTTAGGATTTAGTGTTTAGGATTTCAAGGGTTTAGGGTTTTAGGGTTAAAGGTTTAGGGTTTTGGGGTTTCATTGTTAGGGTTTTAGGTTTTCCATGCAAGGGTTTTAGGGTTTTACTGTCTAGGTTTTAGGGTTTAGGGTTTCAGATTTCAAGGGTTTAGACTTTTGGGGTTCTAATGTTAGAGTTTTAGGTTTTCCGTGTTAGGGTTCTAGGGTTTTACTGTTTAGTGTTTAGGGTTTAGAGTTTGGGGTTTTGGGGTTTAGATGTTAGGGTTTTAGGGTTTATTTATCAGGGTTTAGGGTTTTCGAATTTAGGGTTTAGGATTTCAAGGGTTTAGTGTTCAGGGATTTAGGGTTTAAGGTTTAGAATTTTAACGGTTTAGGGTTTTGTGGTTCCAATGTAAGGGTGGTTGGGTTTTACTGTTTAGGGTTTAGGGTTTTGGGGTTTCAATGTTAGGGTTCTAGGGTTTTACTTGCTAGGGTTTTGGGGTTCCCATGTTTGGGTTTTAGATTTTCCATGTTAGGGTTCAAGGGTTTTACTGTTTAGTGTTTAGGGTTTAGAGTTTGGGGTTTTGGGGTTTAAATGTTAGGGTTTTAGGGTTTTACTTATCAGGGTTTAGGGTTTTCGAATTTAGGGTTAAGGATTTCAAGGGTTTAGTGTTTAGGGATTTAGGGTTTAAGGTTTAAAATTCAAGGGTTTAGGGTTTTGGGTTTTGTGGCGTCATTGTTAGGATTTTAAGTTTTCCATGCTAGGGTTTTAGGGATTTACTGCTTAGGTTTTAGGGTTTAGGGTTTCGGATTTGAAGGGTCTAGGGATTTGGGGTTCCAATGTCAGGGTTTTAGGTTTTCCATGTTGTGGTTATAAGGTTTTACTGTATAAGGTTTTACGGTTTTACTGATTAGGGTTAGGGTTTTAGTATTTAGGGTTTAGGATTGCAAGGGTTCAGGGTTTAGGGTTTTGGGGTTCCAATATTGGGGTTTTAGGTTTTCCATGTTAGGGGTCTAGGATTTTACTCCATTGGGTTTGGGGTTTTGGGGTTTCTATGTTAGGGTTTTAGGGTTTAGGATTTCAAGGGTTTAGTGTTTAGGGATTTAGGGTTTAAGGTTTAGAATTTAAAGGGTTTAAGGTTTTGGGGTTCCAATGTTAGGGTTTTAGGTTTTCCATGTTAGGGTTCTAGGGATTTACTTTTTATTGTTTAGTGTTTAGGGGTTTCCATGTTTGGGTTTTGGGTTTTCCATGTTCGGATTTTCAAATTTTAATGTTTAAGTTTTGCGGTTTTAGGGCTTAGCATTTCAGGGGTTTAGGGTTTTGGTGTTTATGGTTTAAATTTCAACGGTTTAGGGTTTAGGATTTGTGTTTTGGTGTTTCAATGTTAGGGTTTTAGGGTTTTACTGATTAGGGTTTAGGGTTTTAGGATTTTGGGTTTAGGATTTCAAGGGTTTAGGGTTTTTGGGTTTCAATATTAGGGTCTTAGGGGTTTTTACTTGATTAGGGTTTAGGGGTTTTAGGATTTAGTGTTTAGGATTTCAAGGGTTTAGGGGTTTTAGGGTTAAAGGTTTAGGGTTTTGGGGATTCATTGTTAGGGTTTTAGGGTTTTCCATGCAAGGGTTTTAGGGTTTTTCTTGTCTAGGTTTTAGGGTTTAGGGTTTCTGATTTCAAGGGTTTAGACTTTTGGGGTTCTAATGTTAGAGTTTTAGGTTTTCCGTGTTAGGGTTCTAGGGTTTTACTGTTTAGTGTTTAGGGTTTAGAGTTTGGGGTTTTGGGGTTTAGATGTTAGGGTTTTAGGGTTTATTTATCAGGGTTTAGGGTTTTCGAATTTAGGGTTTAGGATTTCAAGGGTTTAGTGTTTAGGGATTTAGGGTTTAAGGTTTAGAATTTCAAGGGTTTAGGGTTTTGGGTTTTGTGGTTTCATTTTTAGGGTTTTAGGTTTTCCATGCTAGGGTTTTAGGGTTTTACTTTCTAGGTTTTAGGGTTTAGAGTTTCAGATTTCAAGGGTTTAGGGTTTTGGGGTTCCAATGTTAGGGTTTTTGGGTTTTGAGGTTTCAATTTTAGGGTTTTACTTGTTAGGGTTTGGGGTTTTAGGGTTTTGGGGTTCCAATGTTAGGGTTTTAGGTTTTCTATGTTAGGGTTCTAAGGTTTTACTGTTTTGTGTATAGGGTTTAGAGTTTGGGGTTTTGGGGTTTAAATGTTCGGTTTTAGGGTTTTACTTGTTAGGGTTTGGGGTTTTAGGGTTTTTGGGTTCCAATGTTAGGGTTTTAGGTTTTCAATGTTAGGGTTCAAGGGTTTTACTGTTTAGTGTTTTGGGTTTAGATTTTGGTTTTTTCGGGCTTAAATGTTAGGGTTTTAGGGTTTTCTTATCAGGGTTTAGGGTTTTCGAATTTAGGGTTTAGGATTTCAAGGGTTTGGTGTTTAGGGATTTAGGGTTTAAGGTTTAGAATTTCAAGGGTTTAGGGTTTTCCATGTTTGGGTTTTGGGTTTTCTACGTTAGGGTTTAGGGTTTAGCGGATTCCATGTTTGGGTTTTAGGTTTTCTATGTTCGGATTTGCAAGTTTTACTGTTTAAGTTTTGTGGTTTTAGGGTTTAGCATTTCAGGGGTTTAGGGTTTAAATTTCAACGGTTTAGTGTTTAAGATTTTTGTTTTGGTGTTTCAATGTTAGGGTTTTAGGGTTTTACTGATTAGGGTTTTGGGGTTTAAGGTTTAGAATTTCAAGGGTTTAGGGTTTTGGGGTTCCAATATTAGGGTTTTAGATTTTCTATGTTAGGGTTCTAGGGTTTTATTGTTTTGTGTATGGGGTTTAGAGTTTGGGGTTTTGGGGTTTAAACGTTAGGGTTTTAGGGTTTTACTGATCAGGGTTTGGGGTTTTAGAATTTAGGGTTTTGGATTTCAATGGTTTAGTGTTTAGGGATTTAGGGTTTAAGGTTTAGAATTTAAAGGGTTTAGGGTTTTGGGGTTCCAATGTTAGGGTTTTAGCTTTTCCATGTTAGGGTTCTAGGGAGTTAGGGTTTAGTGTTTAGGGTTTAGAGTTTGGGGTTTTGGGGTTTAAATGTTAGGGTTTTAGGGTTTTAGTGATCAGAGTTTAGGGTTTAGGATTTCAAGGGTTTTTTGTTTCGGGATTTAGGGTTTAAGGTTTAGAAAGTCAAGGGTTTAGGGGTTTGGGGTTCCAATGTTTGGGTTTTAGGGTTTTACTATTTAGTATTTAGGGTTTAGAGTTTGGGGTTTTGGGATTTAAATGTTAGGGTTTTAGGGTTTTACTGATCAGGGTTTAGGGTTTTAGAATTTAGCGTTTAGGATTTCAAGTGTTTAGTGTTTAGGGATTTAGGGTTTAAGGTTTAGAATTTCAAGGATTTAGGGTTTAGGGTTTTGATTTCAAGGATTTAGGGTTTTGGGTGTAGAATGTTAGGGTTTCAGGTTTTCTACGTTAGGGTTAAGTGTTTAGGGTCTAGGGTTTAGGGGTTTCCATGTTCGGGTTCTGGGTTTTCTATGTTCGGATTTGCAAGTTTTACTGTTTAAGTTTTGTGGTTTTTGGGTTTAGCATTTCAGGGGTTTAGGGTTTAGGGTTTTAGTGTTTATGGTTTAAATTTCAACGGTTTAGGGTTTAAGATTTGTGTTTTGGTGTTTCAATATTAGGGTTTTACTGATTAGGGTTTAGGGTTTAGGGTTTAGGGGTTCCAATGTTAGGGTTTTAGGTTTTCCATGTTAGGGTTGTAGGGTTTTACTGTTTAGGGTTTAGGGTTTAGAATTTATGGTTTTGGGGTTTCAATGTTAGGGTTTTAGTGTTTTACTTGTTAGGGTTTGGGGTTTTAGGGTTTTGGGGTTCCAATGTTAGGGTTTTAAGTTTTCCATGTTTGGGTTCTAGGGTTTTACTGTTTACTGTTTAGGGTTTAGAGTTTGGGGTTTTGGGGTTTAAATGTTAGGATTTTACTTATCAGGGTTTAGGGTTTTCAAATTTAGGGTTTAGCATTTCAAGGATTTAGTGTTTAGGGATTTAGGGTTTAGGGTTTAGAATTTCAAGGGTTTAGAGTTTTGGGGTTCCATGGTTAGGGTTTTAGGTTTTCAAAGTTAGGGTTTTAGGGTTTTATTGTTTAGTGTTTAGGGTTTAGAGTTTGGGGTTTTGGGGTTTAAATGTTAGGGTTTTTGGGTTTTACTTATCAGGGTTTAGGGTTTTCGAATTTAGGGTTTAGGATTTCAAGGGTTTAGTGTTTAGGGATTTAGGGTTTAAGGTTTAGAATTTCAAGGGTTTAGGGTTTGGGTTTTGTGGTTTAATTTTTAGGGTTTTAGGTTTTCCATGCTAGAGTTTTAGGGTTTTACTATATAGGTTTTAGGGTTTAGTTTTTCAGATTTAAAGGGTTTAGGGTTTTGGGGTTCCAATGTTAGGGTTTTTGGGATTTACTGTTTAAGGTTTAGGGTTTTGAGGTTTCAATGTTAGGGTTTTAAGGTTTTACTTGTTAGGGTTTGGGGTTTTAGGGTTTTGGGGTTCGAATGTTAGGGTTTTAGGTTATCCATCGCCTACTTTGATTTCACGTTTCTGTGAAATATATACACGAATCGTTTCTGGATTATAACTAGAACCCCCTTTTTTCTAGATCCACCTTACATCAATAACCCGACCCCTACCACCTATAGGGAGTTTTAGACAAGTTTCTTCTGAAGTAGATACCTGAATGCCAAGTATGGCTCGTAACAATCTGTCTTCCGGGGCATATGATGATTCTTTCACCATCTGGGGTGTTAATTTACCTACTAAAATATCACCCGTCTCTACCCAAGATCCCAGCATCACAATTCTATTTTTGTCTAAATTACGGAGTAAATGGGCTTCTAAATGCGGTATTTCATTAGTGACCCTTTCGGGGCCTTGGCTTGTCACATGAGTCTGAATTTTATATTTCCGTATATGAAAAGAAGTATAAATATCTTCATATACCAAACACTCGCTAATGAGTACTGCATCTTCAAAATTGTAACCTTCCCATGGCATATAAGCTATTAATACGTTTTGACCCAAAGAAAGTTCACCACCAACCGTAGCGACGACCGTCGACTAAAATTTGTCCATGTTAGGTTTCAAGGGTTTGACTGTTTAGGGTTTAGGGTTTAGAATTTATGGTTTTGGGGTTTCAGTGTTAGGGTTTTAGTGTTTTACTTGTTAGGGTTTGGGGTTTTAGGGTTTTGGGGTTCAATGTTAGGGTTTTAAGTTTTCAATGTTAGGGTTCTAGGGTTTCACTGTGTAGTGTTTAGGGTTTAGAGTTTGGGGTTTTGGGGTTTAAATGTTAGGGTTTTACTTATCAGGGTTTAAGGTTTTCGAATTTAGGGTTTTGGATTTCAAAGGTTTAGTGTTTAGGGATTTAAGGTTTAAGGTTTAGAATTTCAAGGGTTTACAGTTCTGGGGTTCCATTGTTAGGGTTTTAGGTTTTCAAAGTTAGGGTTCTAGGGTTTTACTGTTTAGTATTTAGGGTTTAGAGTTTGGGGTTTTGGGGTTTAAATGTTAGGGCTTTAGGGTTTTACTTATCAGGGTTTAGGGTTTTAGAATTTAGGGTTTAGGATTTCAAGGGTTTAGTGTTTAGGGATTTAGGGTTTAAGGTTAGAATTTTAAGGATTTTTGTTTTCGGGGTTCCAATGTTAGGGTTTTAGGTTTTCTATGTTAGGGTTCTAGGGTTTTACTGTTTTGTGTATAGGGTTTAGAGTTTGGGGTTTTGGGGTTTAAATGTTAGGGTTTTAGGGTTTTTTCCCGATCGGGGGTTTAGGGTTTTAGAATTTAGGGTTTAGGATTTCAAGGGTTTAGTGTTTAGGGATTTAGGGTTTAAGGTTTGGAATTTAAAGGGTTTAGGGTTTTGGGTTTCCAATGTTAGGGTTTTAGGTTTTCCATGTTAGGGTTCTAGGGATTTACTTTTTTGTGTTTAGGGTTTAGAGTTTGGGGTTTTGGGGTTTAAATGTTAGGGTTTTAGGGTTTTAGTGATCGAGTTTAGGGTTTTAGAATTTAGGGGTTTAGGATTTCAAGGGTTTAGTGTTTAGGGATTTAGGGTTTAAGGTTTAGAATTTCAAGGGGTTAGGGTTTTGGGGTTCCAATGTATGGGTTTTAGGTTTTCTATGTTAGGGTCCTGGGGTTTTACTGTTTAGTGTATAGGGTTTAGAGTTTGGGGTTTTGGGGTTTAAATGTTAGGGTTTTAGGGTTTTACTGATCAGGGTTTAGGGTTTTAGAATTTAGTTTTTAGTATTTCAAGGGTTTAGTGTTTAGGGATTTAGGGTTTAAGGTTTAGAATTTCAAGGATTTAGGGTTTAGGGTTTCGATTTCAAGAATTTAGGGTTTTTGTTTACAATGTTAGGGTTCTAGGGATTTACTTTTTATTGTTTAGGGTTTAGAGTTTCGGGTTTAGGTTTAAATGTTAGAGTTTTAGGGTTTATTTATCAGGGTTTAGGGTTTTAGAATTTAGGGTTTAGGATTTCAAGGGTTTAGTGTTTAGGGATTTAGGGTTTAAGGTTTAGAATTTCAAGGGTTTTGGGTTTTGTGGTTTCATTTTTATGGTGTTAGGTTTTCCATGCTAAAGTTTTAGGGTTTTACTTCGTAGGTTTTCGGGTTTAGGGTTTCAGATTTCAAGGGTTTAGGGTTTCGGGGTTCCAATGTTTGGGTTTTTGGGTTTTACTGTTTAGGGTTTAGGGTTTTGAGGTTTCAATGTTAGGGTTTTAGGGTTTTACTTGTTAGGGTTTCGGGTTTTATGGTTTTGGGGTTCCAATGTTAGGGTTTTAGGTTATCCATGTTAGGGTTTTAGTGTTTTACTTGTTAGGGTTTGGGGTTTTAGGGTTTTGGGGTTCCAATGTTAGGGTTTTAAGTTTTCCATGTTAGAGTTTTAGGGTTTTACTGTTTAGTGTTTAGGGTTTAGAGTTTGGTTTTTTGTGGTTTAAATGTTAGGGTTTTAGGGTTTTACTTATCAGAGTTTAGGGTTTTAGAATTTAGGGTTTAGGATTTCAAGGGTTTAGTGTTTAGGGATTTAGGGTTTAAGGTTTAGAATTTCAAGGGGTTAGGGTTTTGGGGTTCCAATGTAAGGGTTTTAGGTTTTCTATGTTAGGGTCCTGGGGTTTTACTGTTTAGTGTATAGGGTTTAGAGTTTGGGGTTTTGGGGTTTAAATGTTAGGGTTTTAGGGTTTTATTGATCAGGGTTTAGGGTTTTAGAATTTAGGGTTAAGGATTTCAAGGGTTAGGGTTTAGGGTTTTGTGGTTTTAGGGTTTTAGGGTTTTATTGATCAGGGTTCTAGGGTTTTAATGTTTAGTGTTTAGGGCTTAGAGTTTGGGGTTTTGGGGTTTAAATGTTAGGATTTTACTTATCAGGGTTTAGGGTTTTCGAATTTAGGGTTAAGGATTTCAAGGGTTTAGTGTTTAGGGATTTAGGGTTTAAGGTTTAGAATTTCAAGGGTTAAGGGTTTTGGGTTTTGTGGCGTCATTGTTAGGATTTTAAGTTTTCCATGCTAGGGTTTTAGGAATTTACTGCTTAGGTCTTAGGGTTTAGGGTTTCGGATTTGAAGGGTCTAGGGATTTGGGGTTCCAATGTCAGGGTTTTAGGTTTTCCATGTTGTGGTTCTAAGTTTTTACTGTTTAAGGTTTTACGGTTTTACTGATTAGGGTTAGGGTTTTAGGATTTAGGGTTTAGGATTGCAAGGGTTCAGGGTTTAGGGTTTTGGGGTTCCAATATTAGGGTTTTAGGTTTTCCATGTTAGGGTTCTAGGATTTTACTCTATTGGGTTTAGGGTTTTGGGGTTTCTATGTTAGGGTTTTAGGGTTTTACTTGTTAGGGTTTTGGGTTTTAGGGTTTAGGATTTCAAGGGTTTAGTGGTTAGGGATTTAGGGTTTAAGGTTTAGAATTTAAAGGGTTTAAGGTTTTGGGGTTCCAATGTTAGGGTTTTAGGTTTTCCATGTTAGGGTTCTAGGGATTTACTTTTTATTGTTTAGGGTTTAGAGTTTCGGGTTTGGGGTTTAAATGTTAGAGTTTTAGGGTTTATTTATCCGGGTTTAGGGTTTCAGAATTTAGGGTTTAGGATTTCAAGGGTTTAGTGTTTAGGGATTTAGGGTTTAAGGTTTAGAATTTCGAGGGTTTTGGGTTTTGTGGTTTCATTTTTTAGGGTGTTAGGTTTTCCATGCTAAAGTTTTAGGGGTTTTACTTCGTAGGTTTTAGGGTTTAGGGTTTGATTTCAAGGGTTTAGGGTTTTGGGGGTTCCAATGTTAGGGGTTTTTGGGTTTTTTCTTGTTTAGGGTTTAGGGTTTTGAGGTTTTCAATGTTAGGGTTTTAGGGTTTTACTTGTTAGGGTTTCGGGTTTTATGGTTTTGGGGTTCCAATGTTAGGGTTTTAGGTTATCTATGTTAGGGTTTTAGTGTTTTACTTGTTAGGGGTTTTAGGGTTTTGGGGTTCCAATGTTAGGGTTTTATGTTTTCCATGTTAGGGTTTTACTGTTTAGTGTTTAGGGTTTAGAGTTTAGTTTTTTGTGGTTTAAATGTTAGGGTTTTAGGGTTTTACTCATCAGGGTTTAGGGTTTTCGAATTTAGGGTTTAGGATGTCAAGGGTTTGGTGTTTAGGGATTTAGGGTTTAAGGTTTAGAATTTCAAGGGTTTAGGGTTTTGGGGTTCCAATGTTAGGGTTTTAGGTTTTCTATGTTAGTGTTCTAGGGTTTTACTGTTTTGTGTATAGGGTTTAGAGTTTGGGGTTTTAGGGTTTAAATGTTAGGGTCTTAGGGTTTTACTGATCAGGGTTTAGGGTTTTATAATTTAGGGGTTAGGATTTCAAGGGTTTAGTGTTTAGGGATTTAGGGTTTAAGGTTTAGAATTTAAAGGGTTTAGGGTTTTGGGGTTCCAATGTTAGGGTTTTAGGTTTTCCATGTTAGGGTTCAAGAGATTTACTTTTTAGTGTTTAGGGTTTAGAGTTTCGGGTTTTGGGGTTTAAATTTTAGGGTTTTAGGGTTTATTTATCAGGGTTTAGGGTTTTAGAATTTAGTGTTTAGGATTTCAAGGGTTTAGTGTTTAGGGATTTAGGGTTTAAGGTTTAGAATTTCAAGGGTTTAGGGTTTTGGGTTTTGTGGTTTCATTTTTAGGGTTTTAGGTTTTCCATGCGAGGGTTTTAGGGTTTTACTTTCTAGGTTTTAGGGTTTAGAGTTTCAGATTTCAAGGGTTTAGGGTTTTGGGGTTCCAATGTTAGGGTTTTTGGGTTTTGAGGTTTCAATGTTAGGGTTTTACTTGTTAGGGTTTGGGGTTTTAGGGTTTTGGGGTTCCAATGTTAGGGTTTTAGATTTTCTATGTTAGGATTCTAGGGTTTTGCTGTTTTGTGTATAGGGTTTAGAGTTTGGGGTTTTGGGGTTTAAATGTTAGGGTTTTAGGGTTTTACTTGTTAGGGTTTGGGGTTTTAGGGTTTTTGGGTTCCAATGTCAGGGTTTTAGGTTTTCAATGTTAGGGTTCAAGGGTTTTACTGTTTAGTGTTTAGGGTTTTCGAATTTAGGGTTTAGGATTTCAATGGGTTTGATGTTTGGGGATTTAGGGTTTAAGGTTTAGAATTTAAAGGGTTTAGAGTTTTGGGGTTCCAATGTTAGGGTTTTAGGTTTTCTATGTTAGGGTTCTAGGGTTTTACTGTTTAGTGTTTAGGGTTTAGAGATTGGGGTTTTTGGGTTTAATTGTTAGGATTTTAGGGTTTTACTTATCAGGGTTTAGGTTTTTCGAATTTAGGGTTTAGGATTTCAAGGGTTTGTGTTTAGGGATTTAGGGTTTAAGGTTTAGAATTTCAAGGGTTTAGGGTTTTGGGGTTCCAATATTAGGGTTTTAGGTTTTCTATGTTAGGGTTCTAGGGTTTTACTGTTTTGTGTATGGGGTTTAGAGTTTGGGGTTTTGGGGTTTAAATGTTAGGGTTTTAGGGTTTTACTTATCAGGGTTTAGGGTTTTAGAATTTAGGGTTTAGGATTTCAAGGGTTTAGTGTTTAGGGATTTAGGGTTTAAGGTTAGAATTTTAAGGATTTTTGTTTTTGGGGTTCCAATGTTAGGGTTTTAGGTTTTCTATGTTAGGGTTCTAGGGTTTTACTGTTTTGTGTATAGGGTTTAGAGTTTGGGGTTTAAATGTTAGGGTTTTAGGGTTTTACTGATCAGGGTTTAGGGTTTTAGAATTTAGGGTTTAGGATTTCAAGGGTTTAGTGTTTAGGGATTTAGGGTTTAAGGTTTGGAATTTAAAGGGTTTAGGGTTTTGGGTTTCCAATGTTAGGGTTTTAGGTTTTCCATGTTAGGGTTCTAGGGATTTACTTTTTTGTGTTTAGGGTTTAGAGTTTGGGGTTTTGGGGTTTAAATGTTAGGGTTTTAGGGTTTTAGTGATCAGAGTTTAGGGTTTTAGAATTTAGGGTTTAGGATTTCAAGGGTTTAGTGTTTAGGGATTTAGGGTTTAAGGTTTAGAATTTCAAGGGGTTATGGTTTTGGGGTTCCAATGTAAGGGTTTTAGGTTTTCTATGTTAGGGTCTTGGGGTTTCACTGTTTAGTGTATAGGGTTTAGAGTTTGGGGTTTTGGGGTTTAAATGTTAGGGTTTTAGGGTTTTACTGATCAGGGTTTAGGGTTTTAGAATTTAGGGTTGAGGATTTCAAGGGTTTAGTGTTTAGGGATTTAGGGTTTAAGGTTTAGAATTTCAAGGATTTAGGGTTTAGGGTTTCGATTTCAAGAATTTAGGGTTTTCGTTTACAATGTTAGGGTCTTAGGTTTTCTATGTTGGGGTTTTGTGTTTTGGGTTTAGGGGTTTCCATGTTTGGGTTTTGGGTTTTCTATGTTCGGAATTGCAAATTTTAATGTTTAAGTTTTGTGGTTTTAGGGCTTAGCATTTCAGGGGTTTAGGGTTTTAGTGTTTAGGGTTTAAATTTCAACGGTTTAGGGTTTATGATTTGTGTTTTGGTGTTTCAATGTTAGGGTTTTAGGGTTTTACTGATTAGGGTTTAGGGTTTTAGGATTTCGGGTTTAGGATTTCAGGGGTTTAGGGTTTTTGGGTTTCAATATTAAGGTCTTAGGGTTTTAATGATTAGGGTTTAGGGTTTTAGGATTTAGTGTTTAGGATTTCAAGAGTTTAGGGTTTTGGGTGTAGAATGTTAGGGTTTCAGGTTTTCTACGTTAGGGTTAAGTGTTTAGGGTTTAGGGGTTTCCATGTTCGGGTTTTAGGTTTTCTATGTTCGGACTTGCAAGTTTTACTGTTTAAGTTTTGTGGTTTTAAGGTTTAGCAGTTCAGAGGTTTAGGGTTTAGGGTTTTAGTGTTTATGGTTTAAATTTCAACGGTTTACGGTTTAAGATTTGTGTTTTGGTGTTTCAATATTTGGGTTTTACTGATTAGGGTTTAGGGTTTAGGGTTTCCAATGTTAGGGTTTTAGGTTTTCCATGTTAGGGTTGTAGGGTTTTACTGTTTAGGGTTTAGGGTTTAGAATTTGTGGTTTTGGGGTTTCAATGTTAGGGTTTTAGTGTTTTACTTGTTAGGGTTTGGGGTTTTAGGGTTTTGGGGTTCCAATGTTAGGGTTTTAAGTTTTCCATGTTAGGGTTCTAGGGTTTTACTGTTTAGTGTTTAGGGTTTAGAGTTTGGGGTTTTGGGGTTTAAATGTTAGGCTTTTACTTATCAGGGTTTAGGGTTTTCAAATTTAGGGTTTAGCATTTCAAGGATTTAGTGTTTAGGGATTTAGGGTTTAGGGTTTAGAATTTCAAGGGTTTAGAGTTTTGGGGTTCCATGGTTAGGGTTTTAGGTTTTCAAAGTTAGGGTTCTAGGGTTTTATTGTTTAGTGTTTAGGGTTTTGAGTTTGGGGTTTTGGGGTTTAAATGTTAGGGTTTTTGGGTTTTACTTATTAGGGTTTAGGGTTTTCGAATTTAGGGTTTAGGATTTCAAGGGTTTAGTGTTTAGGGATTTAGGGTTTAAGGTTTAGAATTTCAAGGGTTTAGGGTTTGGGTTTTGTGGTCTAATTTTTAGGGTTTTAGGTTTTCCATGCTAGAGTTTTAGGGTTTTACTATATAGGTTTTAGGGTCTAGTTTATCAGATTTCAAGGGTTTAGGGTTTTGGGGTTCCAATGTTAGGGTTTTTGGGATTTACTGTTTAGGGTTTAGGGTTTTGAGGTTTCAATGTTAGGGTTTTACTTGTTAGGGTTTGGGGTTTTAGGGTTTTGGGGTTCCAATGTTGGGGTTTTAGGTTATCCATCGCCTACTTTGATTTCACGTTTCTGTGAAATATATACACGAATCGTTTCTGGATTATAACTAGAACCCCCTTTTTTCTGGATCCACCTTACATCAATAACCCGACCCCTACCACCTATAGGGAGTTTTAGACAAGTTTCTTTTGAAGTAGATACCTGAATGCCAAGTATGGCTCGTAACAATCTATCTTCCGGGGCATATGATGATTCTTTCACCATCTGGGGTGTTAATTTACCTACTAAAATATCACCCGTCTCTACCCAAGATCCCAGCATCACAATTCCATTTTTGTCTAAATTGCGGAGTAAATGGGCTTCTAAATGCGGTATTTCATTAGTGACCCTTTCGGGGCCTTGGCTTGTCACATGAGTCTGAATTTCATATTTCCGTATATGAAAAGAAGTATAAATATCTTCATATACCAAACGCTCGCTAATGAGTACTGCATCTTCAAAATTGTAACATTCCCATGGCATATAAGCTATTAATACGTTTTTACCCAAAGAAAGTTCACCACCAAACGTAGCAGCACCGTCAGCTAAAATTTGTCCATGTTAGGTTTCAAGGGTTTGACGGTTTAGGGTTTAGAATTTATGGTTTTGGGGTTTCAGTGTCAGGGTTTTAGTGTTTTACTTGTTAGGGTTTGGGGTTTTAGGGTTTTGGGGTTCAATAATAGGGTTTTAAGTTTTCCATGTTAGGGTTCTAGGGTTTCACTGTGTAGTGTTTAGGGTTTAGAGTTTGGGGTTTTGGGGTTTAAATGTTAGGGTTTTAATTATCAGGGTTTAGGGTTTTCGAATTTAGGGTTTTGGATTTCAAAGGTTTAGTGTTTAGGGATTTAGGGTTTAAGGTTTAGAATTTCAAGGGTTTAGAGTTCTGGGGTTCCATTGTTAGGGTTTTAGGTTTTCAAAGTTAGGGTTCTAGGCTTTTACTGTTTAGTATTTAGGGATCAGAGTTTGGGGTTTTGGGGTTTAAATGTTAGGGTTTTAGGGTTTTACTTATCAGGGTTTAGGGTTTTAGAATTTAGGGTTTAGGATTTCAAGGGTTTAGTGTTTAGGGATTTAGGGTTTAAGGTTAGAATTTTAAGGATTTTTGTTTTTGGGGTTCCAATGTTAGGGTTTTAGGTTTTCTATGTTAGGGTTCTAGGGTTTTACTGTTTTGTGTATAGGTTTTAGAGTTTGGGGTTTTGGGGTTTAAATGTTAGGGTTTTAGGGTTTTACTGATCAGGGTTTAGGGTTTTAGAATTTAGGGTTTAGGATTTCAAGGGTTTAGTGTTTAGGGATTTAGGGTTTAAGGTTTGGAATTTAAAGGGTTTAGGGTTTTGGGTTTCCAATGTTAGGGTTTTAGGTTTTCCATGTTAGGGTTCTAGGGATTTACTTTTTTGTGTTTAGGGTTTAGAGTTTGGGGTTTTGGGGTTTAAATGTTAGGGTTTTAGTGATCAGAGTTTAGGGTTTTAGAATTTAGGGTTTAGGATTTCAAGGGTTTAGTGTTTAGGGATTTAGGGTTTAAGGTTTAGAATTTCAAGGGGTTAGGGTTTTGGGGTTCCAATGTATGGGTTTTAGGTTTTCTATGTTAGGGTCCTGGGGTTTTACTGTTTAGTGTATAGGGTTTAGAGTTTGGGGTTTTGGGGTTTAAATGTTAGGGTTTTAGGGTTTTACTGATCAGGGTTTAGGGTTTTAGAATTTAGGGTTTAGGATTTCAAGGGTTTAGTGTTTAGGGATTTAGGGTTTAAGGTTTAGAATTTCAAGGATTTAGGGTTTAGGGTTTCGATTTCAAGAATTTAGGGTTTTTGTTTACAATGTTAGGGTTTTAGGTTTTCTATGTTGGGGTTTTGTGTTTTGGGTTTAGGGGTTTCCATGTTTGGTTTTTGTGTTTTCTATGTTCGGAATTGCAAATTTTAATGTTTAAGTTTTGTGGTTTTAGGGCTTAGCAATTCAGGGGTTTAGGGTTTTAGTGTTTAGGGTTTAAATTTCAACGGTTTAGGGTTTATGATTTGTGTTTTGGTGTTTCAATGTTAGGGTTTTATGGTTTTACTGATTAGGGTTTAGGGTTTTAGGATTTTGGGTTTAGGATTTCAGGGGTTTAGGGTTTTTGGGTTTCAATATTAGGGTCTTAGGGTTTTAATGATTAGGGTTTAGGGTTTTAGGATTTAGTGTTTAGGATTTCAAGGGGTTTAGGGTTTTAGGGTTAAAGGTTTAGGGTTTTGGGGTTTGGGGTTTCATTGTTAGGGTTTTAGGTTTTCCATGCTAGGGTTTTAGGGTTTTACTGTCTAGGTTTTAGGGTTTAGGGTTTCAGATTTCAAGGGTTTAGACTTTTGCGGTTCTAATATTAGAGTTTTAGGTTTTTCGTGTTAGGTTTCTAGGGTTTTACTGTTTAGTGTTTAGGGTTTAGAGTTTGGGGTTCTGGGGTTTAAATGTTAGGGTTTTAGGGTTTATTTATCAGGGTTTAGGGTTTTCGAATTTAGGGTTTAGGATTTCACGGGTTTAGTGTTTAGGAATTTAGGGTTTAAGGTTTAGAATTTCAAGGGTTTAGGGTTTTGGGTTTTGTGGTTCCAATAAGAAATCCTACTAGAAAAAGAAAGACAGAAAAAAAGTAAAATTTTGCAGTGAAAGTTGCGGACGCCCCCCTCTCTCGACTCAGTCACATGCAACCAGGCTTTCAACCCGGCCAACTCTCGCTTCTGTACTACCTGACCAATATGGTCTTTCTGAGAAGAAGAGCCTTGTAGGGTTTTACTGATTAGGGTTTAGGGTTTAGGGGTTCCAATGTTAGGGTTTTAGGTTTTCCATGTTGGGGTTGTAGGGTTTTACTGTTTAGGGTTTAGGGTTTAGAATTTATGGTTTTGGGGTTTCAATGTTAGGTTTTAGTGTTTTACTTGTTAGGGTTTGGGGTTTTAGGGTTTTGGGGTTCCAATGTTACGGTTTTAAGTTTTCCATGTTAAGGTTCTAGGGTTTTACTGTTTAGTGTTTAGGGTTTAGAGTTTGGGGTTTTGGGGTTTAAATGTCAGGATTTTACTTATCAGGGTTTAGGGTTTTTGAATTTAGGGTTTAGGATTTCAAGGGTTTAGTGTTTAAGGATTTAGGGTTTAAGGTTTAGAATTTCAAGGGTTAAGGGTTTTGGGTTTTGTGGCGTCATTGTTAGGATTTTAAGTTTTCCATGCTAGGGTTTTAGGAATTTACTGCTTAGGTCTTAGGGTTTAGGGTTTCGGATTTGAAGGGTCTAGGGATTTGGGGTTCCAATGTCAGGGTTTTAGGTTTTCCATGTTGTGGTTCTAAGGTTTTACTGTTTAAGGTTTTACGGTTTTACTGATTAGGGTTAGGGTTTTAGGATTTAGGGTTTAGGATTGCAAGGGTTCAGGGTTTAGGGTTTTGGGGTTCCAATATTAGGGTTTTAGGTTTTCCATGTTAGGGTTCTAGGATTTTACTCTATTGGGTTTAGGGTTTTGGGGTTTCTATGTTAGGGTTTTAGGGTTTTACTTGTTAGGGTTTTGGGTTTTAGGGTTTAGGATTTCAAGGGTTTAGTGGTTAGGGATTTAGGGTTTAAGGTTTAGAATTTAAAGGGTTTAAGGTTTTGGGGTTCCAATGTTAGGGTTTTAGGTTTTCCATGTTAGGGTTCTAGGGATTTACTTTTTATTGTTTAGGGTTTAGAGTTTCGGGTTTGGGGTTTAAATGTTAGAGTTTTAGGGTTTATTTATCGGGTTTAGGGTTTCAGAATTTAGGGTTTAGGATTTCAAGGGTTTAGTGTTTAGGGATTTAGGGTTTAAGGTTTAGAATTTCGAGGGTTTTGGGTTTTGTGGTTTCATTTTTAGGGTGTTAGGTTTTCCATGCTAAAGTTTTAGGGTTTTACTTCGTAGGTTTTAGGGTTTAGGGTTTCAGATTTCAAGGGTTTAGGGTTTTGGGGTTCCAATGTTAGGGTTTTTGGGTTTTACTGTTTAGGGTTTAGGGTTTTGAGGTTTCAATGTTAGGGTTTTAGGGTTTTACTTGTTAGGGTTTCGGGTTTTATGGTTTTGGGGTTCCAATGTTAGGGTTTTAGGTTATCTATGTTAGGGTTTTAGTGTTTTACTTGTTAGGGGTTTTAGGGTTTTGGGGTTCCAATGTTAGGGTTTTATGTTTTCCATGTTAGGGTTTTACTGTTTAGTGTTTAGGGTTTAGAGTTTAGTTTTTTGTGGTTTAAATGTTAGGGTTTTAGGGTTTTACTTATCAGGGTTTAGGGTTTTCGAATTTAGGGTTTAGGATTTCAAGGGTTTGGTGTTTAGGGATTTAGGGTTTAAGGTTTAGAATTTCAAGGGTTTAGGGTTTTGGGGTTCCAATGTTAGGGTTTTAGGTTTTCTATGTTAGTGTTCTAGGGTTTTACTGTTTTGTGTATAGGGTTTAGAGTTTGGGGTTTTAGGGTTTAAATGTTAGGGTCTTAGGGTTTTACTGATCAGGGTTTAGGGTTTTATAATTTAGGGGTTAGGATTTCAAGGGTTTAGTGTTTAGGGATTTAGGGTTTAAGGTTTAGAATTTAAAGGGTTTAGGGTTTTGGGGTTCCAATGTTAGGGTTTTAGGTTTTCCATGTTAGGGTTCAAGAGATTTACTTTTTAGTGTTTAGGGTTTAGAGTTTCGGGTTTTGGGGTTTAAATTTTAGGGTTTTAGGGTTTATTTATCAGGGTTTAGGGTTTTAGAATTTAGTGTTTAGGATTTCAAGGGTTTAGTGTTTAGGGATTTAGGGTTTAAGGTTTAGAATTTCAAGGGTTTAGGGTTTTGGGTTTTGTGGTTTCATTTTTAGGGTTTTAGGTTTTCCATGCGAGGGTTTTAGGGTTTTACTTTCTAGGTTTTAGGGTTTAGAGTTTCAGATTTCAAGGGTTTAGGGTTTTGGGGTTCCAATGTTAGGGTTTTTGGGTTTTGAGGTTTCAATGTTAGGGTTTTACTTGTTAGGGTTTGGGGTTTTAGGGTTTTGGGGTTCCAATGTTAGGGTTTTAGATTTTCTATGTTAGGATTCTAGGGTTTTGCTGTTTTGTGTATAGGGTTTAGAGTTTGGGGTTTTGGGGTTTAAATGTTAGGGTTTTAAGGTTTTACTTGTTAGGGTTTGGGGTTTTAGGGTTTTTGGGTTCCAATGTCAGGGTTTTAGGTTTTCAATGTTAGGGTTCAAGGGTTTTACTGTTTAGTGTTTAGGGTTTTCGAATTTAGGGTTTAGGATTTCAATGGGTTTGATGTTTGGGGATTTAGGGTTTAAGGTTTAGAATTTAAAGGGTTTAGAGTTTTGGGGTTCCAATGTTAGGGTTTTAGGTTTTCTATGTTAGGGTTCTAGGGTTTTACTGTTTAGTGTTTAGGGTTTAGAGATTGGGGTTTTTGGGTTTAATTGTTAGGATTTTAGGGTTTTACTTATCAGGGTTTAGGTTTTTCGAATTTAGGGTTTAGGATTTCAAGGGTTTGTGTTTAGGGATTTAGGGTTTAAGGTTTAGAATTTCAAGGGTGTAGGGTTTTGGGGTTCCAATATTAGGGTTTTAGGTTTTCTATGTTAGGGTTCTAGGGTTTTACTGTTTTGTGTATGGGGTTTAGAGTTTGGGGTTTTGGGGTTTAAATGTTAGGGTTTTAGGGTTTTACTGATCAGGGTTTAGGGTTTTAGAATTTAGGGTTTAGGATTTCAAGGGTTTAGTGTTTAGGGATTTAGGGTTTAAGGTTTAGAATTTAAAGGGTTTAGGGTTTTGGGGTTCCAATGTTAGGGTTTTAGGGAGTTAGGGTTTAGTGTTTAGGGTTTAGAGTTTGGGGTTTTGGGGTTTAAATGTTAGGGTTTTAGGGTTTTAGTGATCAGAGTTTAGGGTTTAGGATTTCAAGGGTTTTTTGTTTAGGGATTTAGGGTTTAAGGTTTAGAAAGTCAAGGGTTTAGGGTTTTGGGGTTCCAATGTTTGGGTTTTAGGTTTTCCGTGTTAGGGTTCTAGGGTTTTACTGTTTAGTGTTTAGGGTTTAGAGTT
The DNA here is from genome assembly GCA_028651295.1 of Catharanthus roseus. Lineage (NCBI taxonomy): Eukaryota > Viridiplantae > Streptophyta > Magnoliopsida > Gentianales > Apocynaceae > Catharanthus > Catharanthus roseus. Next base: position 201,629 of record JAPQWS010000143.1, read on the forward strand.
TGGGGTTTTGGGATTTAAATGTTAGGGTTTTAGGGTTTTACTGATCAGGGTTTAGGGTTTTAGAATTTAGCGTTTAGGATTTCAGGGGTTTAGTGTTTAGGGATTTAGGGTTTAAGGTTTGGAATTTCAAGGATTTAGGGTTTAGGGTTTTGATTTCAAGGATTTAGGGTTTTGGGTGTAGAATGTTAGGGTTTCAGGTTTTCTACGTTAGGGTTAAGTGTTTAGGGTCTAGGGTTTAGGGGTTTCCATGTTCGGGTTTTGGGTTTTCTATGTTAGGATTTGCAAGTTTTACTGTTTAAGTTTTGTGGTTTTAGGGTTTAGCATTTCAGGGTTTAGGGTTTAGGGTTTTAGTATTTGTGGTTTAAATTTCAACGGTTTAGGGTTTAAGATTTGTGTTTTGGTGTTTCAATATTAGGGTTTTACTGATTAGGGTTTAGGGTTTAGGGGTTCCAATGTTAGGGTTTTAGGTTTTACAAGGTTAGGGTTGTAGGGTTTTACTGTTTAGGGTTTAGGGTTTAGAATTTGTGGTTTTGGGGTTTCAATGTTAGGGTTTTAGTGTTTTACTTGTTAGGGTTTGGGGTTTTAGGGTTTTGGGGTTCCAATGTTAGGGTTTTAAGTTTTCCATGTTAGGGTTCTAGGGTTTTACTGTTTAGTGTTTAGGGTTTAGAGTTTGGGGTTTTGGGGTTTAAATGTTAGGCTTTTACTTATCAGGGTTTAGGGTTTTCAACTTTAGGGTTTAGCATTTCAAGGATTTAGTGTTTAGGGATTTAGGGTTTAGGGTTTAGAATTTCAAGGGTTTAGAGTTTTGGGGTTCCATTGTTAGGGTTTTAGGTTTTCAAAGTTAGGGTTCTAGGGTTTTATTGTTTAGTGTTTAGGGTTTTGAGTTTGGGGTTTTGGGGTTTAAATGTTAGGGTTTTTGGGTTTTACTTATCAGGGTTTAGGGTTTCCGAATTTAGGGTTTAGGATTTCAAGGGTTTAGTGTTTAGGGATTTAGGGTTTAAGGTTTAGAATTTCAAGGGTTTAGGGTTTGGGTTTTGTGGTTTAATTTTTAGGGTTTTAGGTTTTCCATGCTAGAGTTTTAGGGTTTTACTATCTAGGTTTTAGGGTTTAGTTTATCAGATTTCAAGGGTTTAGGGTTTTGGGGTTCCAATGTTAGGGTTTTTAGGATTTACTGTTTAGGGTTTAGGGTTTTGAGGTTTCAATGTTAGGGTTTTAGGGTTTTACTTGTTAGGGTTTGGGGTTTTAGGGTTTTGGGGTACCAATGTTAGGGTTTTAGGTTATCCATCGCCTACTTTGATTTCACGTTTCTGTGAAATATATACACGAATCGTTTCTGGATTATAACTAGAACCCCCTTTTTTCTGGATCCACCTTACATCAATAACCCGACCCCTACCACCTATAGGGAGTTTTAGACAAGTTTCTTTTTAGACAAGTATGGCTCGTAACAATCTATCTTCCGGGGCATATGATGATTCTTTCACCATCTGGGGTGTTAATTTACCTACTAAAATATCACCCGTCTCTACCCAAGATCCCAGCATCACAATTCCATTTTTGTCTAAATTGCGGAGTAAATGGGCTTCTAAATGCGGTATTTCATTAGTGACCCTTTCGGGGCCTTGGCTTGTCACATGAGTCTGAATTTCATATTTCCGTATATGAAAAGAAGTATAAATATCTTCATATACCAAACGCTCGCTAATGAGTACTGCATCTTCAAAATTGTAACCTTCCCATGGCATATAAGCTACTAATACGTTTTTACCCAAAGAAAGTTCACCACCAACCGTAGCAGCACCGTCAGCTAAAATTTGTCCATGTTAGGTTTCAAGGGTTTGACTGTTTAGGGTTTAGGGTTTAGAATTTATGGTTTTGGGGTTTCAGTGTTAGGGTTTTAGTGTTTTACTAGTTAGGGTTTGGGGTTTTAGGGTTTTGGGGTTCAATGTTAGTGTTTTACGTTTTCCATGTTAGGGTTCTAGGGTTTCACTGTGTAGTGTTTAAGGTTTAGAGTTTGGGGTTTTGGGGTTTAAATGTTAGGGTTTTACTTATCAGGGTTTAGGGTTTTCGAATTTAGGGTTTTGGATTTCAAAGGTTTAGTGTTTAGGGATTTAGGGTTTAAGGTTTAGAATTTCAAGGGTTTAGAGTTCTGGGGTTCCATTGTTAGGGTTTTAGGTTTTCAAAGTTAGGGTTCTAGGCTTTTACTGTTTAGTATTTAGGGATTAGAGTTTGGGGTTTTGGGGTTTAAATGTTAGGGTTTTAGGGTTTTACTTATCAGGGTTTAGGGTTTTAGAATTTAGGGTTTAGGATTTCAAGGGTTTAGTGTTTAGGGATTTAGGGTTTAAGGTTAGAATTTTAAGGATTTTTGTTTTTGGGGTTCCAATGTTAGGGTTTTAGGTTTTCTATGTTAGGGTTCTAGGGTTTTACTGTTTTGTGTATAGGGTTTAGAGTTTGGGGTTTAAATGTTAGGGTTTTAGGGTTTTACTGATCAGGGTTTAGGGTTTTAGAATTTAGGGTTGAGGATTTCAAGGGTTTAGTGTTTAGGGATTTAGGGTTTAAGGTTTAGAATTTCAAGGATTTAGGGTTTAGGGTTTCGATTTCAAGAATTTAGGGTTTTCGTTTACAATGTTAGGGTCTTAGGTTTTCTATGTTGGGGTTTTGTGTTTTGGGTTTAGGGGTTTCCATGTTTGGGTTTTGGGTTTTCTATGTTCGGAATTGCAAATTTTAATGTTTAAGTTTTGTGGTTTTAGGGCTTAGCATTTCAGGGGTTTAGGGTTTTAGTGTTTAGGGTTTAAATTTCAACGGTTTAGGGTTTATGATTTGTGTTTTGGTGTTTCAATGTTAGGGTTTTAGGGTTTTACTGATTAGGGTTTAGGGTTTTAGGATTTCGGGTTTCGGATTTCAGGGGTTTAGGGTTTTTGGGTTTCAATATTAAGGTCTTAGGGTTTTAATGATTAGGGTTTAGGGTTTTAGGATTTAGTGTTTAGGATTTCAAGAGTTTAGGGTTTTGGGTGTAGAATGTTAGGGTTTCAGGTTTTCTACGTTAGGGTTAAGTGTTTAGCGTTTAGGGGTTTCCATGTTCGGGTTTTAGGTTTTCTATGTTCGGATTTGCAAGTTTTACTGTTTAAGTTTTGTGGTTTTAAGGTTTAGCAGTTCAGAGGTTTAGGGTTTAGGGTTTTAGTGTTTATGGTTTAAATTTCAACGGTTTACGGTTTAAGATTTGTGTTTTGGTGTTTCAATATTTGGGTTTTACTGATTAGGGTTTAGGGTTTAGGGGTTCCAATGTTAGGGTTTTAGGTTTTCCATGTTAGGGTTGTAGGGTTTTACTGTTTAGGGTTTAGGGTTTAGAATTTGTGGTTTTGGGGTTTCAATGTTAGGGTTTTAGTGTTTTACTTGTTAGGGTTTGGGGTTTTAGGGTTTTGGGGTTCCAATGTTAGGGTTTTAAGTTTTCCATGTTAGGGTTCTAGGGTTTTACTGTTTAGTGTTTAGGGTTTAGAGTTTGGGGTTTTGGGGTTTAAATGTTAGGCTTTTACTTATCAGGGTTTAGGGTTTTCAAATTTAGGGTTTAGCATTTCAAGGATTTAGTGTTTAGGGATTTAGGGTTTAGGGTTTAGAATTTCAAGGGTTTAGAGTTTTGGGGTTCCATGGTTAGGGTTTTAGGTTTTCAAAGTTAGGGTTCTAGGGTTTTATTGTTTAGTGTTTAGGGTTTTGAGTTTGGGGTTTTGGGGTTTAAATGTTAGGGTTTTTGGGTTTTACTTATTAGGGTTTAGGGTTTTCGAATTTAGGGTTTAGGATTTCAAGGGTTTAGTGTTTAGGGATTTAGGGTTTAAGGTTTAGAATTTCAAGGGTTTAGGGTTTGGGTTTTGTGGTCTAATTTTTAGGGTTTTAGATTTTCCATGCTAGAGTTTTAGGGTTTTACTATATAGGTTTTAGGGTCTAGTTTATCAGATTTCAAGGGTTTAGGGTTTTGGGGTTCCAATGTTAGGGTTTTTGGGATTTACTGTTTAGGGTTTAGGGTTTTGAGGTTTCAATGTTAGGGTTTTACTTGTTAGGGTTTGGGGTTTTAGGGTTTTGGGGTTCCAATGTTGGGGTTTTAGGTTATCCATCGCCTACTTTGATTTCACGTTTCTGTGAAATATATACACGAATCGTTTCTGGATTATAACTAGAACCCCCTTTTTTCTGGATCCACCTTATATCAATAACCCGACCCCTACCACCTATAGGGAATTTTAGACAAGTTTCTTTTGAAGTAGATACCTGAATGACAAGTATGGCTCGTAACAATCTGTCTTCCGGGGCATATGATGATTCTTTCACCATCTAGGGTGTTAATTTACCTACTAAAATATCACCCGTCTCTACCCAAGATCCCAGCATCACAATTCTATTTTTGTCTAAATTACGGAGTAAATGGGCTTCTAAATGCGGTATTTCATTAGTGACCCTTTCGGGGCCTTGGCTTGTCACATGAGTCTGAATTTCATATTTTCGTATATGAAAAGAAGTATAAATACCTTCATATACCAAACGCTCGCTAATGAGTACTGCATCTTCAAAATTGTAACATTCCCATGGCATATAAGCTATTAATACGTTTTTACCCAAAGAAAGTTCACCACCAAACGTAGCGACAGACCGTCGACTAAAATTTGTCCATGTTAGGTTTCAAGGGTTTGACGGTTTAGGGTTTAGAATTTATGGTTTTGGGGGTTTTCGAGTGTCGGGGTTTTAGTGTTTTACTTGTTAGGGTTTGGGGTTTTAGGGTTTTGGGGTTCAATAATAGGGTTTTAAGTTTTCCATGTTAGGGTTCTAGGGTTTCACTGTGTAGTGTTTAGGGTTTAGAGTTTGGGGTTTTGGGGTTTAAATGTTAGGGTTTTAATTATCAGGGTTTAGGGTTTTCGAATTTAGGGGTTTTGGATTTCAAAGGTTTAGTGTTTAGGGATTTAGGGTTTAAGGTTTAGAATTTCAAGGGTTTAGAGTTACGGGGTTCCATTGTTAGGGGTTTTAGGTTTTCAAAGTTAGGGTTCTAGGCTTTTTACTTGTTTAGTATTTAGGGATCGGAGTTTGGGGTTTTGGGGGTTTAAATGTTAGGGGTTTTAGGGTTTTACTTATCAGGGTTTAGGGTTTTAGAATTTAGGGTTTAGGATTTCAAGGGTTTAGTGTTTAGGGATTTAGGGTTTAAGGTTAGAATTTTAAGGATTTTTGTTTTCGGGGTTCCAATGTTAGGGTTTTAGGTTTTCTATGTTAGGGTTCTAGGGTTTTACTGTTTTGTGTATAGGTTTTAGAGTTTGGGGTTTTGGGGTTTAAATGTTAGGGTTTTAGGGTTTTTACTTGATCGGGGTTTAGGGTTTTAGAATTTAGGGTTTAGGATTTCAAGGGTTTAGTGTTTAGGGATTTAGGGTTTAAGGTTTGGAATTTAAAGGGTTTAGGGTTTTGGGTTTCCAATGTTAGGGTTTTAGGTTTTCCATGTTAGGGTTCTAGGGATTTACTTTTTTGTGTTTAGGGTTTAGAGTTTGGGGTTTTGGGGTTTAAATGTTAGGGTTTTAGGGTTTTAGTGATCAGAGTTTAGGGTTTTAGAATTTAGGGTTTAGGATTTCAAGGGTTTAGTGTTTAGGGATTTAGGGTTTAAGGTTTAGAATTTCAAGGGGTTAGGGTTTTGGGGTTCCAATGTATGGGTTTTAGGTTTTCTATGTTAGGGTCCTGGGGTTTTACTGTTTAGTGTATAGGGTTTAGAGTTTGGGGTTTTGGGGTTTAAATGTTAGGGTTTTAGGGTTTTACTGATCAGGGTTTAGGGTTTTAGAATTTAGGGTTTAGGATTTCAAGGGTTTAGTGTTTAGGGATTTAGGGTTTAAGGTTTAGAATTTCAAGGATTTAGGGTTTAGGGTTTCGATTTCAAGAATTTAGGGTTTTTGTTTACAATGTTAGGGTTTTAGGTTTTCTATGTTGGGGTTTTGTGTTTTTGGGTTTAGGGGTTTCCATGTTTGGTTTTTTGTGTTTTCTATGTTCGGAATTGCAAATTTTAATGTTTAAGTTTTGTGGTTTTAGGGCTTAGCAATTCAGGGGTTTAGGGTTTTAGTGTTTAGGGTTTAAATTTCAACGGTTTAGGGTTTATGATTTGTGTTTTGGTGTTTCAATGTTAGGGTTTTATGGTTTTACTGATTAGGGTTTAGGGTTTTAGGATTTTGGGTTTAGGATTTCAGGGGTTTAGGGTTTTTGGGTTTCAATATTAGGGTCTTAGGGTTTTAATGATTAGGGTTTAGGGTTTTAGGATTTAGTGTTTAGGATTTCGGGGGGTTTAGGGTTTTAGGGTTAAAGGTTTAGGGTTTTGGGGTTTGGGGGTTTCATTGTTAGGGTTTTAGGTTTTCCATGCTAGGGTTTTAGGGTTTTTACTTGTCTAGGTTTTAGGGTTTAGGGTTTTCGATTTCAAGGGTTTAGACTTTTGCGGTTCTAATATTAGAGTTTTAGGTTTTTCGTGTTAGGTTTCTAGGGTTTTTACTTGTTTAGTGTTTAGGGTTTAGAGTTTGGGGTTACGGGGGTTTAAATGTTAGGGTTTTAGGGTTTATTTATCGGGGGTTTAGGGTTTTCGAATTTAGGGGTTTAGGATTTCACGGGTTTAGTGTTTAGGAATTTAGGGTTTAAGGTTTAGAATTTCAAGGGTTTAGGGTTTTGGGTTTTGTGGTTCCAATAAGAAATCCTACTAGAAAAAGAAAGACAGAAAAAAAGTAAAATTTTGCGAGTGAAAGTTGCGGACGCCCCCTCTCTCGACTCGATCACATGCAACCGGAGCTTTCAACCCGGCCAACTCTCGCTTCGTACTACCCGACCAATATGGTCTTTACGAGAAGAAGAGCCTTGTAGGGTTTTACTGATTAGGGTTTAGGGTTTAGGGGTTCCAATGTTAGGGTTTTAGGTTTTCCATGTTGGGGTTGTAGGGTTTTACTGTTTAGGGTTTAGGGTTTAGAATTTATGGTTTTGGGGTTTCAATGTTAGGTTTTAGTGTTTTACTTGTTAGGGTTTGGGGTTTTAGGGTTTTGGGGTTCCAATGTTACGGTTTTAAGTTTTCCATGTTAAGGTTCTAGGGTTTTACTGTTTAGTGTTTAGGGTTTAGAGTTTGGGGTTTTGGGGTTTAAATGTCAGGATTTTACTTATCAGGGTTTAGGGTTTTTGAATTTAGGGTTTAGGATTTCAAGGGTTTAGTGTTTAAGGATTTAGGGTTTAAGGTTTAGAATTTCAAGGGTTTAGAGTTTTGGGGTTCCATTGTTAGGGTTTTAGGTTTTCAAAGTTAGGGTTCTAGGATTTTACTCTTTAGTGTTTAGGGTTTAGAGTTTGGGGTTTTGGGGTTTAAATGTTAGGGTTTTACTTATTAGGGTTTAGGGTTTTTGAATTTAGGGTATAGGATTTCGAGGGTTTAGTGTTTAGGGATTTAAGGTTTAAGGTTTAGAATTTCAAGGGCTTAGAGTTTTGGGGTTCTATTGTTAGGGTTTTAGGTTTTCAAAGTTAGGGTTCTTGGGTTTTACCGTTTAGTGTTTAGGGTTTAGAGTTTGGGGTTTAAATGTTAGGGTTTTACTTATCAGGGTTTAGGGTTTTCGAATTTAGTGTTCAGGGATTTAGGGTTTAAGGTTTAGAATTTCAAGGGTTTAGAGTTTTGGGGTTCCATTGTTAGGGTTTTAGGTCTTCAAAGTTAGGGTTCGAGAGTTTTACTGTTTAGTGTTCAGGGTTTAGAGTTTGTGGTTTTGGGGTTGAAATGTTAGGGTTTTTGGGTTTTACTTCTCAGGGTTTAGGGTTTTCGAATTTAGGGTTTAGGATTTCAAGGGTTTAGTGTTTTGGGATTTAGGGTTTAAGGTCTAGAATTTCAAGGGTTTCGAGTTTTGGGGTTCCATTGTTAGGGTTTTAGGTTTTCAAAGTTAGGGTTCTAGGGTTTTACTGTTTAGTGTTTAGGGTTTAGTGTTAGGGGTTTTGGAGTTTAAATGTTAGGGTTTTACTTATCAGGGTTTAGGGTTTTCGAATTTAGGGTTTAGGATTTCAAGGGTTTAGTGTTTTGGGATTTAGGGTTTAAGGTTTAGGATTTCAAGGGTTTAGACTTTTGGGGTGCCATTGTTAGGGTTTTAGGTTTTGAAAGGTAGGGTTCTAGGGTTTTACTGTTTAGTGTTTAGGGTTTAGAGTTTGGGGTATAAATGTTAGGGTTTTTCTTATCAGGGTTTAGGGTTTTCGAATTTAGGGTTTAGTATTTCAAGGGTTTATTGGTTAGGGATTTAGGGTTTAAGGTTCAGAATTTCAAGAGTTTAGAGTTTTGGGGTTCCATTGTTACGGTTTTAGGTTTTCAAAGTTAGGGTTCGAGAGTTTTACTGTTTAGTGTTTAGGGTTTAGAGTTTGGGGTTTTGGGGTTTAAATGTTAGGGTTTTTGGGTTTTACTTATCAGGGTTTAGGGTTTTCGAATTTAGGGTTTAGGATTTCAAGGGTTTAGTGTTTAGGGATTTAGGGTTTAAGGTTTAGAATTTCAAGGGTTTAGAGTTTTGGAGTTCCATTGTTAGGGTTTTAGGTTTTCAAAGTTAGGGTTCTAGGGTTTTACTGTTTAATGTTTAGGGTTTAGAGTTTGGGGTTTTGGGGTTTAAATGTTAGGGTTTTACTTCTCTGGGTTTAGGGTTCTCGAATTTAGGGATTAGGATTTCAAGGGTTTAGTGTTTAGGGATTTAGGGTTTTAGGTTTAGAATTTCAAGGGTTTAGAGTTTTGGGGTTCCATTGTTAGGGTTTTAGGTTTTCAAAGTTAGGGTTCTTGGGTTTTACTATTTAGTGTTTATGGTTTAGAGTTTGGGGTTTAAATTTTAGGGTTTTACTTATCAGGGTTTAGGGTTTTCGAATTTAGGGTTTAGGATTTCAAGGGTTTAGTGTTTAGGGATTTAGGATTTAAGGTCTAGAATTTCAAGGGTTTGGAGTTTTGGGGTTCCATTGTTAGGGCTTTAGGTTTTAAAAGTTAGGGTTCGAGAGTTTTACTGTTTAGTGTTTAGGGTTTAGAGTTTGGGGTTTTGGGGTTTAAATGTTAGGGTTTTTGGGTTTTACTTATCAGGGTTTTGGATTTAAAGGGTTAAGTGTTTAGGGATTTAGGGTTTAAGGTTTAGAATTTCAAGGGTTTAGTGTTTTGGGGTTCCAATGTTAGGGTTTTTGGTTTTCCATGTTAGGGTTCTAGGGATTTTCTTTTTAGTGTTTAGGGTTTAGAGTTTGGGGTTTTGGGGTTTAAATGTTGGGGTTTTTGGGTTTTACTGATCAGGGTTTAGGGTTTTAGAATTTAGGGTTTAGGATTTCAAGGGTTTAGTGTTTAGGGATTTAGGGTTTAAGGTTTAGAATTTAAAGGGTTTAGTGTTTTGGGGTTCCAATGTTAGGGTTTCAGGTTTTCCATGTTAGGGTTCTAGGGAATTACTTTTTAGTGTTTAGGGTTTAGAGTTTGGGGTTTTGGGGTTTAAATGTTCGTGTTTTAGGGTTTTAGTGATCAGAGTTTAGGGTTTTAGAATTTAGGGTTTAGGATTTCAAGGGTTTAGTGTTTACTTTTTAGTGTTTAGGGTTTAGAGTTTGGGGTTTTGGGGTTTAAATATTAGTGTTTTAGGGTTTTAGTGATCAGAGTTTAGGGTTTTAGAATTTAGGGTTTAGGATTTCAAGGGTTTAGTGTTTAGGGATTCAGAGTTTAAGGTTTAGAAAGTCAAGGGTTTAGGGTTTGTGGGTTCCAATGTTTGGGTTTTAGGTTTTCCATGTTAGGGTTCTAGGTTTTACTGTTTAACATTTAGGGTTTAGAGTTTGGGGTTTTGGGGTTTAAATGTTAGGGTTTAGGGTTTTACTGATCAGGGTTTAGGGTTTTAGAATTTACGGTTTAGGATTTCAAGGGTTTAGTGTTTAGGGATTTAGGGTTTAAGGTTTAGAATTTCAAGGGTTTAGAGTTTTGTGGTTCCATTGTTAGGGTTTTAGGTTTTCAAAGTTCGGGTTCGAGAGTTTTACTGTTTAGTGTTTAGGGTTTAGAGTTTGGGGTTTCAGGGTCTAAATGTTAGGGTTTTTGGGTTTTACTTATCAGGGTTTAGGGTTTTCGAATTTAGGGTTTAGGATTTCAAGGGTTTAGTGTTTAGGGATCTAGGGTTTAAGGTTTAGAATTTCAAGGGTTTAGAGTTTTGGGTTTCCAATGTTAGGGTTTTAGTTTTTCTATGGTAAAGTTCTAGGGTTTTACTGTTCAGGGTTTAGGGTTTAGAGTTTGGGGTTTTGGGGTTTAAATGTTAGGATTTTAGGGTTTTACTTATCTGGGTTTAGGGTTTTCCAATTTAGGGTTTAGGATTTCAAGGGTTTAGTGTTTAGGGATTTAGGGTTTAAGGTTTAGAATTTCATGGATTTAGGGGTTAGGGTTTAGATTTCAAGAATTTAGGGTTTAGGGGTTTCCATGTTCGGGTTTTGGGTTTTCTATGTTCGAATTTGCAAGTTTTACTGTTTAAGTGTTGTGGTTTTAGGGTTTAGCATTTCAGGGGTTTAGGGTATCGTGTTTTAGTGTTTATGGTTTAAATTTCTACGGTTTAGGGTTTAAGATTTGTGTTTTGGTGTTTCAATATTAGGGTTTTACTGATTAGGGTTTAGGGTTTAGGGGTTCCAATGTTAGGGTTTTGGTTTTCCATGTTAGGGTTGTAGGGTTTACTGTTTAGGGTTTAGAATTTATGGTTTTGGGGTTTCAATGTTAGGGTTTTAGTGTTTTACTTGTTAGGGTTTGGGTTTTTAGGGTTTTGGGGTTCCAATGTTAGGGTTTTAAGTTTTCCATGTTAGGGTTCTAGGGTTTTACTGTTTAGTGTTTAGGGTTTAGAGTTTGGGGTTTTGGGGTTTAAATGTTAGGGTTTTACTTATCAGGTAGGGTTTTCGAATTTAGGGTTTAGGATATCAAGGGTTTAGTGTTTAGGGATTTGGGGTTTAGGGTTTAGAATTTCAAGGGTTTAGAGTATTGGGGTTCCATTGTAAGGGTTTTAGGTTTTCAAAGTTAGGGTTCTAGGGTTTTAATGTTTAGTGTTTAGGGTTTAGAGTTTGGGGTTTTGGGGTTTAAATGTTAGGATTGTAGGGTTTTACTTATCAGGGTTTAGGGTTAAGGATTTCAAGGGTTTAGTGTTTAGGCATTTTGGGTTTAAGGTTTAGAATTTCAAGGGTTTAGGATTTCGAGGTTCCAATGTTAGGGTTTTAGGTTTTCCGTGTTAGGGTTCTAGGGTTTTACTATTTAGTGTTTAGGGTTTAGAGTTTGGGGTTTTGGGGTTTAAATGTTAGAGTTTTACTGATTAGGGTTTAGGGTTTTAGAATTTAGGGTTTAGGATTTCAGGAGTTTAGTGTGTAGGGATTTAGGGTTTAAGGTTTAGAAAGTCAAGGGTTTAGGGTTTTGGGGTTCCAATGTTTGGGTTTTAGGTTTTCCATGTTAGGGTTGTAGCGTTTTACTGTTTAGAATTTAGGGTTTCGAGTTTGGGGTTTTGGGTTTTAAATGTTAGGGCTTTAGGGTTTTACTGATCAGGGTTTAGGGTTTTAGAATTTAGGGTTTAGGATTCCAAGGGTTTAGTGTTTAGGGATTTAGGGTTTAAGGTTTAGAATTTCAAGGATTTAGGGTTTAGGGTTTTGATTTCAAGGATTTAGGGTTTTGGGTGTAGAATGTTAGGGTTTCAGGTTTTCTACGTTAGGGTTTAGCGTTTAGGGTTTAGGGGTTTCCATGTTCGGGTTTTGGGTTTTCTATGTTCGAATTTGCAAGCTTTACTGTTTAAGTTTTGTGGTTTTAGGGTTTAGCATTTCAGGGGTTTAGGGTTTAGGGTTTTAGTGTTTAGGATTTGAATTTCAATGGTTTAGGGTTTAAGATTTGTGTTTTGGGGTTCAATGTTAGGGTTTTAGGGTTTTACCGATTAGGGTTTTAGGATTTTGGGTTTAGGATTTCAAGGGTTTTGGGTTTTCGGGTTTCAATGTTAGGGTCTTAGTTTTTTACAGATTAGGGTTTAGGGTTCCAGGATTTAGTGTTTAGGATTTCAATGATTTAGGGTTTTGGGGTTAAAGCTTTAGAATTTCAAGGGTTTAGGGTTTTGGGGTTACATTGTTAGGGCTTTAGGTTTTCCACGTTGGGGTTTTAGGGTTTTACTGTCTTGGTTTTAGGGTTTAGGGTTTCAGATTTCAGGGGTTTAGGGTTTTGGGGTTCCAATGTTAGGGTTTTAGGTTTTCCATGTTAGGGTTTTAGGGTTTTACTGTTTAGGGTTTAGGGTTTAGAGTTTAGGTTTTTGGGGTTTCATTGTTAGGGTTTTAGGGTTTTACTTGTTAGAGTTTGGGGTTTTAGGGTTTTGGGGTTCCCATGTTAGAGTTTTAGGTGTTCCATGTTAGGGTCCTATGGTTTTACTGTTTAGTGTTTAGGGTTTAGAGTTTGGGGTTTTGGGGTTTAAATATTAGGGTTTTATGGTTTTACTTATCAGGGTTTAGGGTTTAGGATTTCAAGGGTTTAGTGTTTAGGGATTTAGGGTTTAAGGTTTAGAATTTTAAGGGTTTTGGGTTTTGGGATTCCAATGTTACATTGTTTGGGTTTTAGGTTTTCCATGCTAGGGTTTTAGAGTTTTACTGTTTAGGTTTTTGGGTTTAGGGTTTCGGATTTGAAGGGTTTAGGGATTTGGGGTTCCAATGTTAGGGTTTTAGGTTTTCCATGTTAGGGTTCTATGGTTTTATTGTTTAGGGTTTTACGGTTTTACTAATTAGGGTTAGGGTTTAGGATTTCAAGGGTTCAGGGTTTAGGGTTTTAGGGTTTTAGGTTTAGAATTTCAGGGGTTTAGTGTTTTGGGTTTTGGGATTTCATTGTTAGGGTTTTAGGTTTTACATGCTAGGGTTTTAGGGTTTTACTGTTTGGGTTTTAGGGTTTCGGATTTCAAGAGTTTAGGGTTTTGGGGTTCCAATGTTAGGGTTTGAGGTTTTCAATTGTAGGGTTCTAGGGCTTTACTCTATAGGGGTTAGGGTTTTGGGGTTTCTATGTTAAGGTTTTACTGATTAGGGTTTAGGGTTTTAGGATTTAGGGTTTAGGATTTCAAGGATTTAGGTTTTAGGGTTTAGGGTTTCATAATTGAAGGGTTTAGGGATTTGGGGTTCCAATGTTTGGGTTTTAGGTCTTCCATTGTAGGGTTCTTGGGTTTTACTATTTAGGGTTTTACAGTTTTACTGATTAGGGTTAGGGTTTTAGGTTTTATTGTTTAGGATTTCAAGGGTTCAGGGTTTAGGGTTTTAGGGTTTAAGGTTTAGAATTTCATGGGATTAGGGTTTTGGGATTTCATTGTTAGGGTTTTCGGTTTTACTGATTAGGCTTTAGGGTTTTAGGATTTAGGGTTTAGGATTTCAGGGGTTTTGGGTTTAGGATTTTTGGGTTAAAGGTTTAGAATTTCAAAGGTTTAGGGTTTTGGGATTCCAATGTTCGGGTTTTAGGTTTTCCATGTTTGGGTTCTAGGGTTTTACTGTTTAGTGTTTAGGGTTTAGAGTTTGGGGTTTTGGGGTTTAAATGTTTGGGTTTTAGGGTTTTACTTATCATGGTTTTGGGTTTTAGAATTTAGCGTTTCGGATTTCAAAGGTTTAGTGTTTAGGGATTTAGGGTTTAAGGTTTAGAATTTCAAGGGTGTAGGGTTTTGGGGTTCCAATGTTAGGGTTTTAGGTTTTCCATGTTAGTGTTCTAGGGGTTTACTGTTTAGTGTTTAGGGTTTAGAGTTTGGGGTTTTAGGGTTTAAATGTTAGGGTTTTAGGGTTTTACTGATCAGGGTTTAGGGTTTTAGAATTTAAGTTTTAGGATTTCAAAGGTTTAGTGTTTAGGGATTTACGATTTAAGGTTTAGAATTTCAAGGACTTAGGGTTTAGGGTTTAGATTTCAAGGATTTAGGGTTTTGGGTGTACAATGTTAGGGTTTCAGGTTTTCTATGTTAGGGTTTAGTGTTTAGGGTTAGGGTTAAGGGGTTTCCATGTTTGGGTTTTGGGTTTTCTATGTTCGGATTTGCAAGTTTCACTGTTTAAGTTTTGTGGTTTTAGGGTTTAGCATTTCAGGAGTTTAGGGTTTTAGTGTTTAGGGTTTAAATTTCAACGGTTTACGGTTTAAGATTTGTGTTTTGGGGTTTCAATGTTAGGGTTTTTGGGTTTTACTGATTTGTGTTTTAGGATTTTGGGTTTAGGATTTCAAGGGTTTAGGGTTTTCGGGTTTCAATGTTAGGGTCTTAGGGTTTTACCGATTAGGGTTTAGGGTTTTAGGATTTAGTGTTTAGAATTTCAAGGGTTTAGGGTTTTGGGGTTAAAGGTTTAGAATTTCAAGGGTTTAGGGTTTTGGGGGGTGGGGGTTTTAGGTTTTCCATGATAGGGTTTTTGGGTTTTACTGTCTAGGTTTAAGGGTTTAGGGTTTTGGGGTTACAATGTTCGGGTTTTAGGTTTTCTATGTTAGGGTTCTAGGTTTTACTGTTTAGGGTTTTACGGTTTTACTGATTAGGGTTAGGGTTTTAGGTTTTGTTGTTTAGGATTTCAAGGGTTCAGGGTTTAGGGTTTTAGGGTTTAAGGTTTAGGTTTTCATGGGTTTAAGGTTTTGGGATTTCATTGTTAGGGTTTTAGGTCTTACTGATTAAGGTTTAGGGTTTTAGGATTTAGTGTTTTGGATTTCAGGGGTTTAGGGTTTAGGATTTTAGGGTTAAAGGTTTAGAATTTCAAGGGTTTAGGGTTTTGGGATTCCAATGTTAGGGTTTTAGGTTTTCCATGTTTGGGTTCTAGGGTTTTACTGTTTAGTATTTAGGGTTTAGAGTTTGGGGTTTTGGGGTTTAAATATTAGGGTTTTAGGGTTTTACTTATCATGGTTTAGGGTTTTAGAATTTAGCGTTTAGGATTTCAAGGGTTTAGTGTTTAAGGATTTAGGGTGTAAGGTTTAGAATTTCATGGGTTTAGGGTTTTGGGGTTCCAATGTTAGGGTTTTAGGTTTTCCATGTTAGTGTTCTAGGGGTTTACTGTTTAGTGTTTAGGGTTTAGATTTTGGGGTTTTAGGGTTTAAATGTTAGGGTTTAAAGGTTTTACTGATCAGGGTTTAGGGTTTTAGAATTTAGGTTTTAGGATTTCAAAGGTTTAGTGTTTAGGGACTTACGGTTTAAGGTTTAGAATTTCAAGGACTTAGGGTTTAGGGTTTAGATTTCGAGGATTTAGGGTTTTGGGTGTACAATGTTGGGGTTTCAGGTTTCTATGTTAGCGTTTAGTGTTTGGGGTTTAGGTTTAAGGGGTTTCCATGTTTGGGTTTTGGGTTTTCTATGTTCCGATTTGCAAGTTTTACTGTTTAAGTTTTCTGGTTTTAGGGTTTAGCATTTCAGGGGTTTAGGTTTTAGTGTTTAGGGTTTAAATTTCAACGGTTTAGGGTTTAAGATTTGTGTTTTGGGGTTTCAATGTTAGGGTTTTTGGGTTTTACTGATTAGGGTTTTAGGATTTTGGGTTTTGGATTTCAAGGGTTTAGGGTTTTCGGGTTTCAATGTTTGGGTCTTAGGGTTTTACTGATTAGGGTTTAGGGTTTTAGGATTTAGTGTTTTGGATTTCAAGGGTTTAGGGTTTTGGGGTTAAAGGTTTAGAATTTCAGGGGTTTAGGGTTTTGGGGTTTGGGGTTTCATTGTTAAGGTTTTAGGTTTTCCATGATAGGGTTTTAGGGTTTTACTGTCTAGGTTTTAGGGTTTAGAGTTTTGGGGTTACAATGTTAGGGTTCTAGGTTTTCCATGTTAGGGTTGTAGGGTTTTACTGTTTAGGGTTTGGGGTTTAGAGTTTAGGGTTTTGGGGCTTCAATGTTAGGGTTTTACTTGTTAGGGTTTGGGGTTTTAGGGTTTTGGGGTTCTTATGTCAGGGTTTTTAGTTTTCCATATTAGGGTTCTAGGGTTTTACTGTTTAGTGTTTAGGGTCTAGAGTTTTGGGTTTTGGGGTTTAAATGTTAGGGTTTTAGGGTTTTACGGTTTTGGGTTTTAGAATTTACGGTTTAGGATTTCAAGGGTTTAGTGTTTAGGGATTTAGGGTTTAAGGTTTAGAATTTTAAAGGTTTAGGGTTTTAGGGTTCCAATGTTAGGGTTTTAGGTTTTCCATGTTAGGGTTCTAGGGTTTTACTGTTTAGTATAGGGTTTAGAGTATAGGGTTTTGGGGTTTGAATGTTAGAGTTTTAGGATTTTACTGATCAGGGTTTTAGGATTTTACTGATCAGGGTTTAGGGTTTTAGCATTTTGGGTTTACGATTTCAAGGGTTTTGTGTTTAGGGATTTAGGGTTTAAAGTTTAGAATTTCAAGGATTTAGGGGTTAGGGTTTAGATTTCAAGAATTTAGGGTTTTCGGTGTACAATGTTAGGGTTTCAGGTTTTCTATGTTAGGGTTTAGTGTTTAGGGTTTAGGGGTTTTCGTGTTTGGGTTTTGGGTTTTCTATGTTCGGATTTGCAAGTTTTACTGTTTAAGTTTTGTTGTTTTAGGGTTTAGCATTTCAGGGGTTTAGGGTTTAGGGTTTTAGTGTTTAGGGTTTGAATTTCAATGGTTTAGGGTTTATGATTTGTGTTTTGGGGTTCCAATGTTAGGGTTGTAGGGTTTTACCGATTAGTGTTTTAGTATTTTGAGTTTAGGATTTCAAGGGTTTTGGGTTTTCGGGTTTGAATGTTTGGGTCTTAGTTTTTTACCGATTAGGGTTTAGGGTTCCAGGATTTAGTGTTTAGGATTTCAATGATCTAGGGTTTTGGGGTTAAAGGTTTAGAATTTCAAGGGTTTAGGGTTTTGGGGTTACATTGTTAGGGCTTTAGGTTTTCCACGCTAGGGTTTTAGGGTTTCACTGTCTTGGTTTTAGGGTTTAGGGTTTCAAATTTCAAGGGTTTAAGGTTTTGGGGTTCCAATGTTAGGGTTCTAGGTTTTCCATGATGGGTTGTAGGGTTTTACTGTTTACGATTTAGGGTTTAGAGTTTAGGATTTTGGGGTTTCAATGTTAGGGTTTTAGGGTTTTACTTGCTAGGGTTTCGGGTTTTAGGGTTTTGGGGTTCCAATGTTAGGGTTTTTGGTGTTCCATGTTAGGGTTCTAGGGTTTTACTGTTTAGTGTTTAGGGTTTAGAGTTTGGTGTTTTGGGGTTTAAATGTTAGGGTTTTATGGTTTTACTTATCAGGGTTTAGGGTTTAGGATTTCAAGGGTTTAGTGTTTAAGGATTTAGGGTTTAAGGTTTAGAATTTCAAGGGTTTTGGGTTTTGGGGTTCCAATGTTACATTGTTTGGGTTTTTAGGTTTTCCATGCTAGGGTTTTAGGGTTTTACTGTTTAGGTTTTTTAGCTTAGGGTTTCCAATTTGAAGGGTTTAGGGATTTGGGGTTGCAATGTTAGGATTTTAGGTTTTCCATGTTAGGGTTCTAGGGTTTTACTGTTTCGGGTTTTACGGTTTTACTAATTAGAGTTAGGGTTTTAGGATATAAGGGTTTGGATTTCAAGGGTTTAGGGTTTTAGGGTTTAAGGTTTAGAATTTCAAGCGTTTAGGGTTTTTGGTTTTGGGATTTCATTGTTAGGGTTTTAGGTTTTACATGCTAGGGTTTTAGGGTTTTTTACTGTTTAGGTTTTAGGGTTTAGGGGTTTTCGGATTTCAAGAGTTTAGGGTTTGGGGGTTCCAATGTTAGGATTTTAGGTTTTCAATGGTAGGGTTCTAGGGTTTTACTCTATAGGGTTTAGGGCTTTGGGGTTTCTATGTTAAGGTTTTACTGTTAGGGTTTAGGGTTTTAGGATTTAGGGTTTAGGATTTCAAGGATTTAGGTTTTAGGGTTTAGGGTTTCTGATTTGAAGGGTTTAGGGATTTGGGGGTTCCAATGTTTGGGTTTTAGGTTTCCATGTTAGGGTTCTTGGGTTTTACTGTTTAGGGTTTTACGGTTTTCTTGATTAGGGTTAGGGTTTTAGGTTTTATTGTTTAGGATTTCAAGGGTTCAGGGTTTAGGGTTTTAGGGTTTAAGGTTTTGAATTTCATGGGTTTAGGGTTTTGGGATTTCATTGTTAGGGTTTTAGGTTTTACTGATTAGGGTTTAGGGTTTTAGGATTTAGGGTTTAGGATTTCAGGGGTTTTGGGTTTAGGATTTTAGGGTTAAAGGTTTAGAATTTCAAGGGTTTAGGGTTTTGGGATTCCAATGTTAGGGTTTTAGGTTTTCCATGTTTGGGTTCTAGGGGTTTTTCTTGTTTAGTGTTTAGGGTTTAGAGTTTGGGGTTTTGGGGTTTAAATGTTAGGGTTTTAGGGTTTTAATTATCATAGTTTAGGGTTTTAGAATTTAGCGTTTAGGATTTCAAGGGTTTAGTGTTTAGGGATTTAGGGTCTAAGGTTTAGAATTTCAA
Organism: Catharanthus roseus; assembly: GCA_028651295.1. Lineage (NCBI taxonomy): Eukaryota > Viridiplantae > Streptophyta > Magnoliopsida > Gentianales > Apocynaceae > Catharanthus > Catharanthus roseus. Next base: position 219,964 of record JAPQWS010000143.1, read on the forward strand.
GGGTTTTGGGTTTTGGGGTTCCAATGTTAGGGTTTTAGGTTTTCCACGTTAGTGTTCTAGGGGTTTACTGTTTAGTGTTTAGGGTTTATAGTTTTGGGTTTTAGGGTTTAAATGTTAGGGTTTTAGGGTTTCACTGATCAGGGTTTAGGGTTTTAGAATTTAGGTTTTAGGACTTCAAAGGTTTAGTGTTTAGGGATTTACGGTTTAAGGTTTAGAATTTCAAGGACTTAGGGTTTAGGGTTTAGATTTCAAGGATTTAGGGTTTTGGGTGTACAATGTTAGGGTTTCAGGTTTTCTATGTTGGGGTTTAGGTTTAAGGGGTTTCCATGTTTGGGTTTTGGGTTTTCTATGTTCCGATTTGCAAGTTTTACTGTTTAAGTTTTCTGGTTTTAGGGTTTAGCATTTCAGGGGTTTAGGTTTTAGTGTTTAGGGTTTAAATTTCAACGGTTTAGGGTTTAAGATTTGTGTTTTGGGGTTTCAATGTTAGGGTTTTTGGGTTTTACTGATTAGGGTTTTAGGATTTTGGGTTTTGGATTTCAAGGGTTTAGGGTTTTCGGGTTTCAATGTTTGGGTCTTAGGGTTTTACTGATTAGGGTTTAGGGTTTTAGGATTTAGTGTTTAGGATTTCAAGGGTTTAGGGTTTTGGGGTTAAAGGTTTAGAATTTCAGGGGTTTAGGGTTTTGGGGTTTGGGGTTTCATTGTTAAGGTTTTAGGTTTTCCATGATAGGGTTTTAGGGTTTTACTGTCTAGGTTTTAGGGTTTAGAGTTTTGGGGTTACAATGTTAGGGTTCTAGGTTTTCCATGTTAGGGTTGTAGGGTTTTACTGTTTAGGGTTTGGGGTTTAGAGTTTAGGGTTTTGGGGCTTCAATGTTAGGGTTTTACTTGTTAGGGTTTGGGGTTTTAGGGTTTTGGGGTTCTTATGTCAGGGTTTTTAGTTTTCCATATTAGGGTTCTAGGGTTTTACTGTTTAGTGTTTAGGGTCTAGAGTTTTGGGTTTTGGGGTTTAAATGTTAGGGTTTTAGGGTTTTACGGTTTTGGGTTTTAGAATTTACGGTTTAGGATTTCAAGGGTTTAGTGTTTAGGGATTTAGGGTTTAAGGTTTAGAATTTTAAAGGTTTAGGGTTTTAGGGTTCCAATGTTAGGGTTTTAGGTTTTCCATGTTAGGGTTCTAGGGTTTTACTGTTTAGTATAGGGTTTAGAGTATAGGGTTTTGGGGTTTGAATGTTAGAGTTTTAGGATTTTACTGATCAGGGTTTTAGGATTTTACTGATCAGGGTTTAGGGTTTTAGCATTTTGGGTTTACGATTTCAAGGGTTTTGTGTTTAGGGATTTAGGGTTTAAAGTTTAGAATTTCAAGGATTTAGGGGTTAGGGTTTAGATTTCAAGAATTTAGGGTTTTCGGTGTACAATGTTAGGGTTTCAGGTTTTCTATGTTAGGGTTTAGTGTTTAGGGTTTAGGGGTTTTCGTGTTTGGGTTTTGGGTTTTCTATGTTCGGATTTGCAAGTTTTACTGTTTAAGTTTTGTTGTTTTAGGGTTTAGCATTTCAGGGGTTTAGGGTTTAGGGTTTTAGTGTTTAGGGTTTGAATTTCAATGGTTTAGGGTTTAAGATTTGTGTTTTGGGGTTCCAATGTTAGGGTTGTAGGGTTTTACCGATTAGTGTTTTAGTATTTTGAGTTTAGGATTTCAAGGGTTTTGGGTTTTCGGGTTTGAATGTTTGGGTCTTAGTTTTTTACCGATTAGGGTTTAGGATTCCAGGATTTAGTGTTTAGGATTTCAATGATCTAGGGTTTTGGGGTTAAAGGTTTAGAATTTCAAGGGTTTTGGGGTTACATTGTTAGGGCTTTAGGTTTTCCACGCTAGGGTTTTAGGGTTTCACTGTCTTGGTTTTAGGGTTTAGGGTTTCAAATTTCAAGGGTTTAAGGTTTTGGGGTTCCAATGTTAGGGTTCTAGGTTTTCCATGATGGGTTGTAGGGTTTTACTGTTTACGATTTAGGGTTTAGAGTTTAGGGTTTTGGGGTTTCAATGTTAGGGTTTTAGGGTTTTACTTGTTAGGGTTTCGGGTTTTAGGGTTTTGGGGTTCCAATGTTAGGGTTTTTGGTGTTCCATGTTAGGGTTCTAGGGTTTTACTGTTTAGTGTTTAGGGTTTAGAGTTTGGTGTTTTGGGGTTTAAATGTTAGGGTTTTATGGTTTTACTTATCAGGGTTTAGGGTTTAGGATTTCAAGGGTTTAGTGTTTAGGGATTTAGGGTTTAAGGTTTAGAATTTCAAGGGTTTTGGGTTTTGGGGTTCCAATGTTACATTGTTTGGGTTTTTAGGTTTTTCCATGCTAGGGTTTTAGGGTTTTTCTTGTTTAGGTTTTTTAGCTTAGGGTTTCCAATTTGAAGGGTTTAGGGATTTGGGGTTGCAATGTTAGGATTTTAGGTTTTCCATGTTAGGGTTCTAGGGTTTTACTGTTTCGGGTTTTACGGTTTTACTAATTAGAGTTAGGGTTTTAGGATATAAGGGTTTGGATTTCAAGGGTTTAGGGTTTTAGGGTTTAAGGTTTAGAATTTCAAGCGTTTAGGGTTTTTGGTTTTGGGATTTCATTGTTAGGGTTTTAGGTTTTACATGCTAGGGTTTTAGGGTTTTACTGTTTAGGTTTTAGGGTTTAGGGTTTCGGATTTCAAGAGTTTAGGGTTTGGGGTTCCAATGTTAGGATTTTAGGTTTTCAATGGTAGGGTTCTAGGGTTTTACTCTATAGGGTTTAGGGCTTTGGGGTTTCTATGTTAAGGTTTTACTGTTAGGGTTTAGGGTTTTAGGATTTAGGGTTTAGGATTTCAAGGATTTAGGTTTTAGGGTTTAGGGTTTCAGATTTGAAGGGTTTAGGGATTTGGGGTTCCAATGTTTGGGTTTTAGGTTTCCATGTTAGGGTTCTTGGGTTTTTTACTGTTTAGGGTTTTACGGTTTTACTGATTAGGGTTAGGGTTTTAGGTTTTATTGTTTAGGATTTCAAGGGTTCAGGGTTTAGGGTTTTAGGGTTTAAGGTTTTGAATTTCATGGGTTTAGGGTTTTGGGATTTCATTGTTAGGGTTTTAGGTTTTACTGATTAGGGTTTAGGGTTTTAGGATTTAGGGTTTAGGATTTCAGGGGTTTTGGGTTTAGGATTTTAGGGTTAAAGGTTTAGAATTTCAAGGGTTTAGGGTTTTGGGATTCCAATGTTAGGGTTTTAGGTTTTCCATGTTTGGGTTCTAGGGTTTTACTGTTTAGTGTTTAGGGTTTAGAGTTTGGGGTTTTGGGGGTTTTAAATGTTAGGGTTTTAGGGTTTTAATTATCATAGTTTAGGGTTTTAGAATTTAGCGTTTAGGATTTCAAGGGTTTAGTGTTTAGGGATTTAGGGTCTAAGGTTTAGAATTTCAAGGGTTTTGGGTTTTGGGGTTCCAATGTTAGGGTTTTAGGTTTTCCACGTTAGTGTTCTAGGGGTTTACTGTTTAGTGTTTAGGGTTTATAGTTTGGGGTTTTAGGGTTTAAATGTTAGGGTTTTAGGGTTTCACTGATCAGGGTTTAGGGTTTTAGAATTTAGGTTTTAGGACTTCAAAGGTTTAGTGTTTAGGGATTTACGGTTTAAGGTTTAGAATTTCAAGGACTTAGGGTTTAGGGTTTAGATTTCAAGGATTTAGGGTTTTGGGTGTACAATGTTAGGGTTTCAGGTTTTCTATGTTGGGGTTTAGGTTTAAGGGGTTTCCATGTTTGGGTTTTGGGTTTTCTATGTTCAGGGTTGCAAGTTTCTTGTTTAAGTTTTTACGGTTTTAGGGTTTAGCATTTCAGGGGTTTAGGTTTTAGTGTTTAGGGTTTAAATTTCAACGGTTTAGGGTTTAAGATTTGTGTTTTGGGGTTTCAATGTTAGGGTTTTTGGGTTTTACTGATTAGGGTTTTAGGATTTTGGGTTTTGGATTTCAAGGGTTTAGGGTTTTCGGGTTTCAATGTTTGGGTCTTAGGGTTTTACTGATTAGGGTTTAGGGTTTTAGGATTTAGTGTTTAGGATTTCAAGGGTTTAGGGTTTTGGGGTTAAAGGTTTAGAATTTCAGGGGTTTAGGGTTTTGGGGTTTGGGGTTTCATTGTTAAGGTTTTAGGTTTTCCATGATAGGGTTTTAGGGTTTTTCTTGTCTAGGTTTTAGGGTTTAGAGTTTTGGGGGTTACAATGTTAGGGTTCTAGGTTTTCCATGTTAGGGTTGTAGGGTTTTTCTTGTTTAGGGTTTGGGGGTTTTAGAGTTTAGGGTTTTGGGGCTTCGATGTTAGGGTTTTACTTGTTAGGGTTTGGGGGTTTTAGGGTTTTGGGGTTCTTATGTCGGGGGTTTTTAGTTTTCCATATTAGGGTTCTAGGGGTTTTTCTTGTTTAGTGTTTAGGGTCTAGAGTTTTTGGGTTTTGGGGGTTTTAAATGTTAGGGTTTTAGGGTTTTACGGTTTTGGGTTTTAGAATTTACGGTTTAGGATTTCAAGGGTTTAGTGTTTAGGGATTTAGGGTTTAAGGTTTAGAATTTTTAAAGGTTTAGGGTTTTAGGGTTCCAATGTTAGGGTTTTAGGTTTTCCATGTTAGGGTTCTAGGGTTTTACTGTTTAGTATAGGGTTTAGAGTATAGGGTTTTGGGGTTTGAATGTTAGAGTTTTAGGATTTTACTGATCAGGGTTTTAGGATTTTACTGATCAGGGTTTAGGGTTTTAGCATTTTGGGTTTACGATTTCAAGGGTTTTGTGTTTAGGGATTTAGGGTTTAAAGTTTAGAATTTCAAGGATTTAGGGGTTAGGGTTTAGATTTCAAGAATTTAGGGTTTTCGGTGTACAATGTTAGGGTTTCAGGTTTTCTATGTTAGGGTTTAGTGTTTAGGGTTTAGGGGTTTTCGTGTTTGGGTTTTGGGTTTTCTATGTTCGGATTTGCAAGTTTTACTGTTTAAGTTTTGTTGTTTTAGGGTTTAGCATTTCGGGGGGTTTAGGGTTTAGGGTTTTAGTGTTTAGGGTTTGAATTTCAATGGTTTAGGGTTTATGATTTGTGTTTTGGGGTTCCAATGTTAGGGTTGTAGGGTTTTACCGATTAGTGTTTTAGTATTTTGAGTTTAGGATTTCAAGGGTTTTGGGTTTTCGGGTTTGAATGTTTGGGTCTTAGTTTTTTATAGATTAGGGTTTACGGTTCCAGGATTTAATGTTTAGGATTTCAATGATCTAGGGTTTTGGGGTTAAAGGTTTAGAATTTCAAGGGTTTAGGGTTTTGGGGTTACATTGTTAGGGCTTTAGGTTTTCCACGCTAGGGTTTTAGGGTTTCACTGTCTTGGTTTTAGGGTTTAGGGTTTCAAATTTCAAGGGTTTAAGGTTTTGGGGTTCCAATGTTAGGGTTCTAGGTTTTCCATGATGGGTTGTAGGGTTTTACTGTTTACGATTTAGGGTTTAGAGTTTAGGATTTTGGGGTTTCAATGTTAGGGTTTTAGGGTTTTACTTGCTAGGGTTTCGGGTTTTAGGGTTTTGGGGTTCCAATGTTAGGGTTTTTGGTGTTCCATGTTAGGGTTCTAGGGTTTTACTGTTTAGTGTTTAGGGTTTAGAGTTTGGTGTTTTGGGGTTTAAATGTTAGGGTTTTATGGTTTTACTTATCGGGGGTTTAGGGTTTAGGATTTCAAGGGTTTAGTGTTTAGGGATTTAGGGTTTAAGGTTTAGAATTTCAAGGGTTTTGGGTTTTGGGGTTCCAATGTTACATTGTTTGGGTTTTTAGGTTTTTCCATGCTAGGGTTTTAGGGTTTTTCTTGTTTAGGTTTTTTTAGCTTAGGGTTTCCAATTTGAAGGGTTTAGGGATTTGGGGGTTGCAATGTTAGGATTTTAGGTTTTCCATGTTAGGGTTCTAGGGTTTTTTCTTGTTTTGGGTTTTACGGTTTTACTAATTAGAGTTAGGGTTTTAGGATATAAGGGTTTGGATTTCAAGGGTTTAGGGTTTTAGGGTTTAAGGTTTAGAATTTCAAGAGTTTAGGGTTTTTGGTTTTGGGATTTCATTGTTAGGGTTTTAGGTTTTACATGCTAGGGTTTTAGGGTTTTTCTTGTTTAGGTTTTTAGGGTTTAGGGTTTGGGATTTCAAGAGTTTAGGGTTTGGGGTTCCAATGTTAGGATTTTAGGTTTTCAATGGTAGGGTTCTAGGGTTTTACTCTATAGGGTTTAGGGCTTTGGGGTTTCTATGTTAAGGTTTTACTGTTAGGGTTTAGGGTTTTAGGATTTAGGGTTTAGGATTTCAAGGATTTAGGTTTTAGGGTTTAGGGTTTCAGATTTGAAGGGTTTAGGGATTTGGGGTTCCAATGTTTGGGTTTTAGGTTTCCATGTTAGGGTTCTTGGGTTTTACTGTTTAGGGTTTTACGGTTTTACTGATTAGGGTTAGGGTTTTAGGTTTTATTGTTTAGGATTTCAAGGGTTCAGGGTTTAGGGTTTTAGGGTTTAAGGTTTTGAATTTCATGGGTTTAGGGTTTTGGGATTTCATTGTTAGGGTTTTAGGTTTTACTGATTAGGGTTTAGGGTTTTAGGATTTAGGGTTTAGGATTTCAGGGGTTTTGGGTTTAGGATTTTAGGGTTAAAGGTTTAGAATTTCAAGGGTTTAGGGTTTTGGGATTCCAATGTTAGGGTTTTAGGTTTTCCATGTTTGGGTTCTAGGGTTTTACTGTTTAGTGTTTAGGGTTTAGAGTTTGGGGTTTTGGGGTTTAAATGTTAGGGTTTTAGGGTTTTAATTATCATAGTTTAGGGTTTTAGAATTTAGCGTTTAGGATTTCAAGGGTTTAGTGTTTAGGGATTTAGGGTCTAAGGTTTAGAATTTCAAGGGTTTTGGGTTTTGGGGTTCCAATGTTAGGGTTTTAGGTTTTCCACGTTAGTGTTCTAGGGGTTTACTGTTTAGTGTTTAGGGTTTATAGTTTGGGGTTTTAGGGTTTAAATGTTAGGGTTTTAGGGTTTCACTGATCAGGGTTTAGGGTTTTAGAATTTAGGTTTTAGGACTTCAAAGGTTTAGTGTTTAGGGATTTACGGTTTAAGGTTTAGAATTTCAAGGACTTAGGGTTTAGGGTTTAGATTTCAAGGATTTAGGGTTTTGGGTGTACAATGTTAGGGTTTCAGGTTTTCTATGTTGGGGGTTTAGGTTTAAGGGGTTTCCATGTTTGGGTTTTGGGTTTTCTATGTTCCGATTTGCAAGTTTTACTGTTTAAGTTTTCTGGTTTTAGGGTTTAGCATTTCAGGGGTTTAGGTTTTAGTGTTTAGGGTTTAAATTTCAACGGTTTAGGGTTTAAGATTTGTGTTTTGGGGTTTCAATGTTAGGGTTTTTGGGTTTTACTGATTAGGGTTTTAGGATTTTGGGTTTTGGATTTCAAGGGTTTAGGGTTTTCGGGTTTCAATGTTTGGGTCTTAGGGTTTTACTGATTAGGGTTTAGGGTTTTAGGATTTAGTGTTTAGGATTTCAAGGGTTTAGGGTTTTGGGGTTAAAGGTTTAGAATTTCAGGGGTTTAGGGTTTTGGGGTTTGGGGGTTTCATTGTTAAGGTTTTAGGTTTTCCATGATAGGGTTTTAGGGTTTTACTGTCTAGGTTTTAGGGTTTAGAGTTTTGGGGTTACAATGTTAGGGTTCTAGGTTTTCCATGTTAGGGTTGTAGGGTTTTACTGTTTAGGGTTTGGGGTTTAGAGTTTAGGGTTTTGGGGCTTCAATGTTAGGGTTTTACTTGTTAGGGTTTGGGGTTTTAGGGTTTTGGGGTTCTTATGTCAGGGTTTTTAGTTTTCCATATTAGGGTTCTAGGGTTTTACTGTTTAGTGTTTAGGGTCTAGAGTTTTTGGGTTTTGGGGGTTTTAAATGTTAGGGTTTTAGGGTTTTACGGTTTTGGGTTTTAGAATTTACGGTTTAGGATTTCAAGGGTTTAGTGTTTAGGGATTTAGGGTTTAAGGTTTAGAATTTTTAAAGGTTTAGGGTTTTAGGGTTCCAATGTTAGGGTTTTAGGTTTTCCATGTTAGGGTTCTAGGGTTTTACTGTTTAGTATAGGGTTTAGAGTATAGGGTTTTGGGGGTTTGAATGTTAGAGTTTTAGGATTTTCTTGATCGGGGGTTTTAGGATTTTCTTGATCGGGGTTTAGGAGTTTTAGCATTTTGGGTTTACGATTTCAAGGGTTTTGTGTTTAGGGATTTAGGGTTTAAAGTTTAGAATTTCAAGGATTTAGGGGGTTAGGGTTTAGATTTCAAGAATTTAGGGTTTTCGGTGTACAATGTTAGGGTTTCGGGGTTTTCTATGTTAGGGTTTAGTGTTTAGGGTTTAGGGGTTTTCGTGTTTGGGTTTTGGGTTTTCTATGTTCGGATTTGCAAGTTTTACTGTTTAAGTTTTGTTGTTTTAGGGTTTAGCATTTCAGGGGTTTAGGGTTTAGGGTTTTAGTGTTTAGGGTTTGAATTTCAATGGTTTAGGGTTTAAGATTTGTGTTTTGGGGTTCCAATGTTAGGGTTGTAGGGTTTTACCGATTAGTGTTTTAGTATTTTGAGTTTAGGATTTCAAGGGTTTTGGGTTTTCGGGTTTGAATGTTTGGGTCTTAGTTTTTTCTGGGATTAGGGTTTAGGATTCCAGGATTTAGTGTTCAGGATTTCAATGATCTAGGGTTTTGGGGTTAAAGGTTTAGAATTTCAAGGGTTTAGGGTTTTGGGGTTACATTGTTAGGGCTTTAGGTTTTCCACGCTAGGGTTTTAGGGTTTCACTGTCTTGGTTTTAGGGTTTAGGGTTTCAAATTTCAAGGGTTTAAGGTTTTGGGGTTCCAATGTTAGGGTTCTAGGTTTTCCATGATCGGTTGTAGGGTTTTACTGTTTACGATTTAGGGTTTAGAGTTTAGGGTTTTGGGGTTTCAATGTTAGGGTTTTAGGGTTTTACTTGTTAGGGTTTCGGGTTTTAGGGTTTTGGGGTTCCAATGTTAGGGTTTTTGGTGTTCCATGTTAGGGTTCTAGGGTTTTACTGTTTATTGTTTAGGGTTTAGAGTTTGGTGTTTTGGGGTTTAAATGTTAGGGTTTTATGGTTTTACTTATCAGGGTTTAGGGTTTAGGATTTCAAGGGTTTAGTGTTTAGGGATTTAGGGTTTAAGGTTTAGAATTTCAAGGGTTTTGGGTTTTGGGGTTCCAATGTTACATTGTTTGGGTTTTTAGGTTTTCCATGCTAGGGTTTTAGGGTTTTACTGTTTAGGTTTTTTAGCTTAGGGTTTCCAATTTGAAGGGTTTAGGGATTTGGGGTTGCAATGTTAGGATTTTAGGTTTTCCATGTTAGGGTTCTAGGGTTTTACTGTTTCGGGTTTTACGGTTTTACTAATTAGAGTTAGGGTTTTAGGATATAAGGGTTTGGATTTCAAGGGTTTAGGGTTTTAGGGTTTAAGGTTTAGAATTTCAAGCGTTTAGGGTTTTTGGTTTTGGGATTTCATTGTTAGGGTTTTAGGTTTTACATGCTAGGGTTTTAGGGTTTTACTGTTTAGGTTTTAGGGTTTAGGGTTTCGGATTTCAAGAGTTTAGGGTTTGGGGTTCCAATGTTAGGATTTTAGGTTTTCAATGGTAGGGTTCTAGGGTTTTACTCTATAGGGTTTAGGGCTTCTATGTTAAGGTTTTACTGTTAGGGTTTAGGGTTTTAGGATTTAGGGTTTAGGATTTCAAGGATTTAGGTTTTAGGGTTTAGGGTTTCAGATTTGAAGGGTTTAGGGATTTGGGGTTCCAATGTTTGGGTTTTAGGTTTCCATGTTAGGGTTCTTGGGTTTTACTGTTTAGGGTTTTACGGTTTTACTGATTAGGGTTAGGGTTTTAGGTTTTATTGTTTAGGATTTCAAGGGTTCAGGGTTTAGGGTTTTAGGGTTTAAGGTTTTGAATTTCATGGGTTTAGGGTTTTGGGATTTCATTGTTAGGGTTTTAGGTTTTACTGATTAGGGTTTAGGGTTTTAGGATTTAGGGTTTAGGATTTCAGGGGTTTTGGGTTTAGGATTTTAGGGTTAAAGGTTTAGAATTTCAAGGGTTTAGGGTTTTGGGATTCCAGATGTTAGGGTTTTAGGTTTTCCATGTTTGGGTTCTAGGGGTTTTTCTTGTTTAGTGTTTAGGGTTTAGAGTTTGGGGTTTTGGGGGTTTTAAATGTTAGGGTTTTAGGGTTTTAATTATCATAGTTTAGGGTTTTAGAATTTAGCGTTTAGGATTTCAAGGGTTTAGTGTTTAGGGATTTAGGGTCTAAGGTTTAGAATTTCAAGGGTTTTGGGTTTTGGGGTTCAATGTTACATTGTTTGGGTTTTTAGGTTTTCCATGCTAGGGTTTTAGGGTTTTACTGTTTAGGTTTTTTAGCTTAGGGTTTCCAATTTGAAGGGTTTAGGGATTTGGGGTTGCAATGTTAGGATTTTAGGTTTTCCATGTTAGGGTTCTAGGGTTTTTTCTTGTTTGGGTTTTACGGTTTTACTAATTAGAGTTAGGGTTTTAGGATATAAGGGTTTGGATTTCAAGGGTTCAGGGTTTTAGGGTTTAAGGTTTAGAATTTCAATGGTTTAGGGTTTTTGGTTTTGGGATTTCATTGTTAGGGTTTTTGGTTTTACATGCTGGGGTTTTAGGGTTTTACTGTTTAGGTTTTAGGGTTTAGGGTTTCGGATTTCAAGAGTTTAGGGTTTGGGGTTCCAATGTTAGGATTTTTAGGTTTTTCAATGGTAGGGTTCTAGGGTTTTACTCTATAGGGTTTAGGGGCTTTGGGGTTTCTATGTTAAGGTTTTACTGTTAGGGTTTAGGGTTTTAGGATTTAGGGTTTAGGATTTCAAGGATTTAGGTTTTAGGGTTTAGGGTTTCAGATTTGAAGGGTTTAGGGATTTGGGGTTCCAATGTTTGGGTTTTAGGTTTCCATGTTAGGGTTCTTGGGTTTTTTCTTGTTTAGGGTTTTACGGGTTTTCTTGATTAGGGTTAGGGTTTTAGGTTTTATTGTTTAGGATTTCAAGGGTTCAGGGTTTAGGGTTTTAGGGTTTAAGGTTTTGAATTTCATGGGTTTAGGGTTTTGGGATTTCATTGTTAGGGTTTTAGGTTTTACTGATTAGGGTTTAGGGTTTTAGGATTTAGGGTTTAGGATTTCAGGGGTTTTGGGTTTAGGATTTTAGGGTTAAAGGTTTAGAATTTCAAGGGTTTAGGGTTTTGGGATTCCGATGTTAGGGTTTTAGGTTTTCCATGTTTGGGTTCTAGGGTTTTACTGTTTAGTGTTTAGGGTTTAGAGTTTGGGGTTTTGGGGTTTAAATGTTAGGGTTTTAGGGTTTTAATTATCATAGTTTAGGGTTTTAGAATTTAGCGTTTAGGATTTCAAGGGTTTAGTGTTTAGGGATTTAGGGTCTAAGGTTTAGAATTTCAAGGGTTTTGGGTTTTGGGGTTCCAATGTTAGGGTTTTAGGTTTTCCACGTTAGTGTTCTAGGGGTTTACTGTTTAGTGTTTAGGGTTTATAGTTTGGGGTTTTAGGGTTTAAATGTTAGGGTTTTAGGGTTTCACTGATCAGGGTTTAGGGTTTTAGAATTTAGGTTTTAGGACTTCAAAGGTTTAGTGTTTAGGGATTTACGGTTTAAGGTTTAGAATTTCAAGGACTTAGGGTTTAGGGTTTAGATTTCAAGGATTTAGGGTTTTGGGTGTACAATGTTAGGGTTTCAGGTTTTCTATGTTGGGGTTTAGGTTTAAGGGGTTTCCATGTTTGGGTTTTGGGTTTTCTATGTTCCGATTTGCAAGTTTTACTGTTTAAGTTTTCTGGTTTTAGGGTTTAGCATTTCAGGGGTTTAGGTTTTAGTGTTTAGGGTTTAAATTTCAACGGTTTAGGGTTTAAGATTTGTGTTTTGGGGTTTTGATGTTAGGGTTTTTGGGTTTTTTCTTGATTAGGGTTTTAGGATTTTGGGTTTTGGATTTCAAGGGTTTAGGGTTTTCGGGTTTCAATGTTTGGGTCTTAGGGTTTTTCTTGATTAGGGTTTAGGGTTTTAGGATTTAGTGTTTAGGATTTCAAGGGTTTAGGGTTTTGGGGTTAAAGGTTTAGAATTTCGGGGGTTTAGGGTTTTGGGGTTTGGGGGTTTCATTGTTAAGGTTTTAGGTTTTCCATGATAGGGTTTTAGGGTTTTTCTTGTCTAGGTTTTAGGGTTTAGAGTTTTGGGGGTTACAATGTTAGGGTTCTAGGTTTTCCATGTTAGGGGTTGTAGGGTTTTTCTTGTTTAGGGTTTGGGGGTTTTAGAGTTTAGGGTTTTGGGGCTTCGATGTTAGGGTTTTACTTGTTAGGGTTTGGGGTTTTAGGGTTTTGGGGTTCTTATGTCGGGGGTTTTTAGTTTTCCATATTAGGGTTCTAGGGGTTTTCTTGTTTAGTGTTTAGGGTCTAGAGTTTTGGGTTTTGGGGTTTAAATGTTAGGGTTTTAGGGTTTTACGGTTTTGGGTTTTAGAATTTACGGTTTAGGATTTCAAGGGTTTAGTGTTTAGGGATTTAGGGTTTAAGGTTTAGAATTTTTAAAGGTTTAGGGTTTTAGGGTTCCAATGTTAGGGTTTTAGGTTTTCCATGTTAGGGTTCTAGGGGTTTTCTTGTTTAGTATAGGGTTTAGAGTATAGGGTTTTGGGGGTTTGAATGTTAGAGTTTTAGGATTTTACTGATCAGGGTTTTAGGATTTTATTGATCGGGGTTTAGGAGTTTTAGCATTTTGGGTTTACGATTTCAAGGGTTTTGTGTTTAGGGATTTAGGGTTTAAAGTTTAGAATTTCAAGGATTTAGGGGGTTAGGGTTTAGATTTCAAGAATTTAGGGTTTTCGGTGTACAATGTTAGGGTTTCAGGTTTTCTATGTTAGGGTTTAGTGTTTAGGGTTTAGGGGTTTTCGTGTTTGGGTTTTGGGTTTTCTATGTTCGGATTTGCAAGTTTTACTGTTTAAGTTTTGTTGTTTTAGGGTTTAGCATTTCAGGGGTTTAGGGTTTAGGGTTTTAGTGTTTAGGGTTTGAATTTCAATGGTTTAGGGTTTAAGATTTGTGTTTTGGGGTTCCAATGTTAGGGTTGTAGGGTTTTACCGATTAGTGTTTTAGTATTTTGAGTTTAGGATTTCAAGGGTTTTGGGTTTTCGGGTTTGAATGTTTGGGTCTTAGTTTTTTCTGGGATTAGGGTTTAGGATTCCAGGATTTAGTGTTTAGGATTTCAATGATCTAGGGTTTTGGGGTTAAAGGTTTAGAATTTCAAGGGTTTTGGGGTTACATTGTTAGGGCTTTAGGTTTTCCACGCTAGGGTTTTAGGGTTTCATTGTCTTGGTTTTAGGGTTTAGGGTTTCAAATTTCAAGGGTTTAAGGTTTTGGGGTTCCAATGTTAGGGTTCTAGGTTTTCCATGATGGGTTGTAGGGTTTTACTGTTTACGATTTAGGGTTTAGAGTTTAGGGTTTTGGGGTTTCAATGTTAGGGTTTTAGGGTTTTACTTGTTAGGGTTTCGGGTTTTAGGGTTTTGGGGTTCCAATGTTAGGGTTTTTGGTGTTCCATGTTAGGGTTCTAGGGTTTTACTGTTTAGTGTTTAGGGTTTAGAGTTTGGTGTTTTGGGGTTTAAATGTTAGGGTTTTATGGTTTTACTTATCGGGGGTTTAGGGTTTAGGATTTCAAGGGTTTAGTGTTTAGGGATTTAGGGTTTAAGGTTTAGAATTTCAAGGGTTTTGGGTTTTGGGGTTCCAATGTTACATTGTTTGGGTTTTTAGGTTTTCCATGCTAGGGTTTTAGGGTTTTACTGTTTAGGTTTTTTAGCTTAGGGTTTCCAATTTGAAGGGTTTAGGGATTTGGGGTTGCAATGTTAGGATTTTAGGTTTTCCATGTTAGGGTTCTAGGGTTTTACTGTTTCGGGTTTTACGGTTTTACTAATTAGAGTTAGGGTTTTAGGATATAAGGGTTTGGATTTCAAGGGTTTAGGGTTTTAGGGTTTAAGGTTTAGAATTTCAAGCGTTTAGGGTTTTTGGTTTTGGGATTTCATTGTTAGGGTTTTAGGTTTTACATGCTAGGGTTTTAGGGTTTTACTGTTTAGGTTTTAGGGTTTAGGGTTTCGGATTTCAAGAGTTTAGGGTTTGGGGTTCCAATGTTAGGATTTTAGGTTTTCAATGGTAGGGTTCTAGGGTTTTACTCTATAGGGTTTAGGGCTTTGGGGTTTCTATGTTAAGGTTTTACTGTTAGGGTTTAGGGTTTTAGGATTTAGGGTTTAGGATTTCAAGGATTTAGGTTTTAGGGTTTAGGGTTTCAGATTTGAAGGGTTTAGGGATTTGGGGTTCCAATGTTTGGGTTTTAGGTTTCCATGTTAGGGTTCTTGGGTTTTACTGTTTAGGGTTTTACGGTTTTACTGATTAGGGTTAGGGTTTTAGGTTTTATTGTTTAGGATTTCAAGGGTTCAGGGTTTAGGGTTTTAGGGTTTAAGGTTTTGAATTTCATGGGTTTAGGGTTTTGGGATTTCATTGTTAGGGTTTTAGGTTTTACTGATTAGGGTTTAGGGTTTTAGGATTTAGGGTTTAGGATTTCAGGGGTTTTGGGTTTAGGATTTTAGGGTTAAAGGTTTAGAATTTCAAGGGTTTAGGGTTTTGGGATTCCGATGTTAGGGTTTTAGGTTTTCCATGTTTGGGTTCTAGGGTTTTACTGTTTAGTGTTTAGGGTTTAGAGTTTGGGGTTTTGGGGTTTAAATGTTAGGGTTTTAGGGTTTTAATTATCATAGTTTAGGGTTTTAGAATTTAGCGTTTAGGATTTCAAGGGTTTAGTGTTTAGGGATTTAGGGTCTAAGGTTTAGAATTTCAAGGGTTTTGGGTTTTGGGGTTCCCGATGTTAGGGTTTTAGGTTTTCCACGTTAGTGTTCTAGGGGGTTTCTTGTTTAGTGTTTAGGGTTTATAGTTTGGGGGTTTTAGGGTTTAAATGTTAGGGTTTTAGGGGTTTCAGCGATCGGGGTTTAGGGTTTTAGAATTTAGGTTTTAGGACTTCAAAGGTTTAGTGTTTAGGGATTTACGGTTTAAGGTTTAGAATTTCAAGGACTTAGGGTTTAGGGTTTAGATTTCAAGGATTTAGGGTTTTGGGTGTACAATGTTAGGGTTTCAGGTTTTCTATGTTGGGGTTTAGGTTTAAGGGGTTTCCATGTTTGGGTTTTGGGTTTTCTATGTTCAGGTTGCAAGTTTTACTGTTTAAGTTTTCTGGTTTTAGGGTTTAGCATTTCAGGGGTTTAGGTTTTAGTGTTTAGGGTTTAAATTTCAACGGTTTAGGGTTTAAGATTTGTGTTTTGGGGTTTCAATGTTAGGGTTTTTGGGTTTTACTGATTAGGGTTTTAGGATTTTGGGTTTTGGATTTCAAGGGTTTAGGGTTTTCGGGTTTCAATGTTTGGGTCTTAGGGTTTTACTGATTAGGGTTTAGGGTTTTAGGATTTAGTGTTTAGGATTTCAAGGGTTTAGGGTTTTGGGGTTAAAGGTTTAGAATTTCAGGGGTTTAGGGTTTTGGGGTTTGGGGTTTCATTGTTAAGGTTTTAGGTTTTCCATGATAGGGTTTTAGGGTTTTACTGTCTAGGTTTTAGGGTTTAGAGTTTTGGGGTTACAATGTTAGGGTTCTAGGTTTTCCATGTTAGGGTTGTAGGGTTTTACTGTTTAGGGTTTGGGGTTTAGAGTTTAGGGTTTTGGGGCTTCAATGTTAGGGTTTTACTTGTTAGGGTTTGGGGTTTTAGGGTTTTGGGGTTCTTATGTCAGGGTTTTTAGTTTTCCATATTAGGGTTCTAGGGTTTTACTGTTTAGTGTTTAGGGTCTAGAGTTTTGGGTTTTGGGGTTTAAATGTTAGGGTTTTAGGGTTTTACGGTTTTGGGTTTTAGAATTTACGGTTTAGGATTTCAAGGGTTTAGTGTTTAGGGATTTAGGGTTTAAGGTTTAGAATTTCAAGGGTTTTGGGTTTTGGGGTTCCAATGTTACATTGTTTGGGTTTTTAGGTTTTCCATGCTAGGGTTTTAGGGTTTTACTGTTTAGGTTTTTTAGCTTAGGGTTTCCAATTTGAAGGGTTTAGGGATTTGGGGTTGCAATGTTAGGATTTTAGGTTTTCCATGTTAGGGTTCTAGGGTTTTTTCTTGTTTGGGGTTTTACGGTTTTACTAATTAGAGTTAGGGTTTTAGGATATAAGGGTTTGGATTTCAAGGGTTTAGGGTTTTAGGGTTTAAGGTTTAGAATTTCAAGCGTTTAGGGTTTTTGGTTTTGGGATTTCATTGTTAGGGTTTTAGGTTTTACATGCTAGGGTTTTAGGGTTTTACTGTTTAGGTTTTAGGGTTTAGGGTTTCGGATTTCAAGAGTTTAGGGTTTGGGGTTCCAATGTTAGGATTTTAGGTTTTCAATGGTAGGGTTCTAGGGTTTTACTCTATAGGGTTTAGGGCTTTGGGGTTTCTATGTTAAGGTTTTACTGTTAGGGTTTAGGGTTTTAGGATTTAGGGTTTAGGATTTCAAGGATTTAGGTTTTAGGGTTTAGGGTTTCTGATTTGAAGGGTTTAGGGATTTGGGGGTTCCAATGTTTGGGTTTTAGGTTTCCATGTTAGGGTTCTTGGGTTTTACTGTTTAGGGTTTTACGGTTTTACTGATTAGGGTTAGGGTTTTAGGTTTTATTGTTTAGGATTTCAAGGGTTCAGGGTTTAGGGTTTTAGGGTTTAAGGTTTTGAATTTCATGGGTTTAGGGTTTTGGGATTTCATTGTTAGGGTTTTAGGTTTTTTACTGATTAGGGTTTAGGGTTTTAGGATTTAGGGTTTAGGATTTCGGGGGTTTTGGGTTTAGGATTTTAGGGTTAAAGGTTTAGAATTTCAAGGGTTTAGGGTTTTGGGATTCCAGATGTTAGGGTTTTAGGTTTTCCATGTTTGGGTTCTAGGGGTTTTTCTTGTTTAGTGTTTAGGGTTTAGAGTTTGGGGTTTTGGGGTTTAAATGTTAGGGTTTTAGGGTTTTAATTATCATAGTTTAGGGTTTTAGAATTTAGCGTTTAGGATTTCAAGGGTTTAGTGTTTAGGGATTTAGGGTCTAAGGTTTAGAATTTCAAGGGTTTTGGGTTTTGGGGTTCCAATGTTAGGGTTTTAGGTTTTCCACGTTAGTGTTCTAGGGGTTTACTGTTTAGTGTTTAGGGTTTATAGTTTGGGGGTTTTAGGGTTTAAATGTTAGGGTTTTTAGGGGTTTCAGCGATCGGGGTTTAGGGTTTTAGAATTTAGGTTTTAGGACTTCAAAGGTTTAGTGTTTAGGGATTTACGGTTTAAGGTTTAGAATTTCAAGGACTTAGGGTTTAGGGTTTAGATTTCAAGGATTTAGGGTTTTGGGTGTACAATGTTAGGGTTTCAGGTTTTCTATGTTGGGGTTTAGGTTTAAGGGGTTTCCATGTTTGGGTTTTGGGTTTTCTATGTTCAGGTTGCAAGTTTCTTTGTTTAAGTTTTCTGGTTTTAGGGTTTAGCATTTCAGGGGTTTAGGTTTTAGTGTTTAGGGTTTAAATTTCAACGGTTTAGGGTTTAAGATTTGTGTTTTGGGGTTTCAATGTTAGGGTTTTTGGGTTTTACTGATTAGGGTTTTAGGATTTTGGGTTTTGGATTTCAAGGGTTTAGGGTTTTCGGGTTTCAATGTTTGGGTCTTAGGGTTTTACTGATTAGGGTTTAGGGTTTTAGGATTTAGTGTTTAGGATTTCAAGGGTTTAGGGTTTTGGGGTTAAAGGTTTAGAATTTCAGGGGTTTAGGGTTTTGGGGTTTGGGGTTTCATTGTTAAGGTTTTAGGTTTTCCATGATAGGGTTTTAGGGTTTTACTGTCTAGGTTTTAGGGTTTAGAGTTTTGGGGTTACAATGTTAGGGTTCTAGGTTTTCCATGTTAGGGTTGTAGGGTTTTTTCTTGTTTAGGGTTTGGGGTTTAGAGTTTAGGGTTTTGGGGCTTCAATGTTAGGGTTTTACTTGTTAGGGTTTGGGGTTTTAGGGTTTTGGGGTTCTTATGTCAGGGTTTTTAGTTTTCCATATTAGGGTTCTAGGGTTTTACTGTTTAGTGTTTAGGGTCTAGAGTTTTGGGGTTTAAATGTTAGGGTTTTAGGGTTTTACGGTTTTGGGTTTTAGAATTTACGGTTTAGGATTTCAAGGGTTTAGTGTTTAGGGATTTAGGGTTTAAGGTTTAGAATTTTAAAGGTTTAGGGTTTTAGGGTTCCAATGTTAGGGTTTTAGGTTTTCCATGTTAGGGTTCTAGGGTTTTACTGTTTAGTATAGGGTTTAGAGTATAGGGTTTTGGGGTTTGAATGTTAGAGTTTTAGGATTTTACTGATCAGGGTTTTAGGATTTTACTGATCAGGGTTTAGGGTTTTAGCATTTTGGGTTTACGATTTCAAGGGTTTTGTGTTTAGGGATTTAGGGTTTAAAGTTTAGAATTTCAAGGATTTAGGGGGTTAGGGTTTAGATTTCAAGAATTTAGGGTTTTCGGTGTACAATGTTAGGGTTTCGGGGTTTTCTATGTTAGGGTTTAGTGTTTAGGGTTTAGGGGTTTTCGTGTTTGGGTTTTGGGTTTTCTATGTTCGGATTTGCAAGTTTTACTGTTTAAGTTTTGTTGTTTTAGGGTTTAGCATTTCAGGGGTTTAGGGTTTAGGGTTTTAGTGTTTAGGGTTTGAATTTCAATGGTTTAGGGTTTAAGATTTGTGTTTTGGGGGTTCCAATGTTAGGGTTGTAGGGTTTTTACCGATTAGTGTTTTTAGTATTTTG